>JAHREE010000378.1:4856007-4869916 GCA_033628505.1 Tringa tobata
GATACTTATTCCTTATTTCTGTGCTGCTTCTGAGAAAATATAAATAGCTATGAAAACTGACATAAAAAATCTGTGGCCTGTGGTTGATTAAGTCTACCGTTTTTCTTAGCATAGAACTAATAATTTGTGACTTCTCTGACTGTTTACCTATTATCTCATAAGACCTAAATCCTTGTTTACATGAAAACTCCAATCTATTTATTAACAAACCTGAATGAAAATTTCTAGCAGATGCAAAAATTATCAGCAGACTGACTTCTTCAAGAAACCTGGCTTAACTGTAACAAACAGGTTAAAGCAATTCACTGATGGATTTGTTACAGAACCTCTCTCCCTTCATAAAATAATGTCTTTCCACTCTGCCTTCATAAAATATTTTTCATCATGTACATTAAAAGCAGGCTCTTACCCGTCAACATGGCCCTGAATGCCATTTGCCCTTTATGTACATATTAGTACGCATAACACCCAGAAACAGCGCGACCCTCATTCCCAGATTTTAGGTATCAGAGCCAGCGAGATCATTCTGAGAAGCCAGTAAACACCATTGATTCAGGAAATATTGCTTCACTGCAATAACCTTGCAGAATAGTAGCAAAGCTTGAAACAGTTCTCTGCTATCTATTTCAGTGTTTTATCCAGTGAGGATGCAATATTTAATAAGAGAAAACCTTCCAAATTATCTAAAATTATTTGAATATGAATCTCTGATTTCCAGCTTAACAATTCCAGTGTTGTGGGATATAGAATATATTTCTAAATACCTTTTCAATTCATACAATAATTTCGGTTGGAAAAGGCCTTTGGTGGTCGTCTGGTCCAAGCCCAAGGGGCCAAGTTCAAAGTTTTGTTAAGTTTTCTATATCTTCTCTTTGGTATCTACGTTATCTCTGCTGTGGCTGTCCTGGAAAAGAGTTAAGTGACTTCCATGACTGAGGAGCCTTACAGTCCATCTCTGTCAGCAACCTTGTCCAAAGCTGGATCTGCCATATACAAACTAAAACCTCAATGGAAGTCACTGGGGTAGAACTGACATAGATCCAGAATCTGGTCCTGATTCCACTGTAAATGAATTAGAAGCATTAAGCTCAGAGAAGACCACTGACTTTTGAGACGGTGGTCGCTAATGGGGCACTGTAAAACATATGCAAGAAGACAGTGACAGCTGATTCTGATTTCTCTTCCAACATGTGGATTATGTTACATCCACCCAAGCACCAAGCTTTCATCTCAAACAGTTGTGAAGGTGAAGGCTTCTGGGGGTCTCATTCTCTAATTATGCCTGACTTAGAATTCACTTAACTTAGACTAACACGGATAGGAAGTCAAGTTCTGTTAGCTGTTCCACCTTTCACCTTACCACACATCTGGGAAATATTCAGATCAAGATCATAACCTTGCATTTTAGCATTAGCTACCTAAAAAAACATTAAGATATCACCAACAATTTGCCTTTACTGGGAAAATTAGAAGCATATTTGAGATGTAAACACTGTTGTGGCACTAATATTGCTGGTAATGATTAAAGGCTGCTACTTTAACTATAATGGAATAAACCAAAACTGACAGTCTTAGTGCATGCCCATTTTCAGTTTAAACAAGATAAGAAAATCTCAGTGGTATATCATATTCTGAAGGAGGGGTAAAGCTGGGAATATTTAAAGATGACTATTTTCTATGAGGTCTACAAATGGAAAGCAGTATGTGTAAAGTACTGTAACAAATTTGTGGTTACAAAGCAGAAGCAGGGATAGGACCCAGCTCTTCCTGCTGTAACAGGCCTCTCTGCCACTTGAATTAGGAAGAATTGCCTTTAATTGCAAACAGGCTAGACCTATGCATACCCTAGAATTGATGCAGTAGAGGGCAGCATTCATTAGCCAATTTATTCTATATTCATTAGCCAATTTATTAGATTATCATCACCATCATTATTCTTTTACTTCCAGAAAAAACATCAGAAATAAAAAACTAGGAATATAGGAGTCTGAGGGGAAGAGCAGCTGGGGCTATCCACAGGTGGGTATGGGGAGTTCCAAACTCCCTTTCCCCTGCTGTCTCCAATTCAAACTTCAGAACTCAGGTCTTAAGCTGGGCTATGTTAGGAAGGATTTGCTGTTACAATCATACTGGCAAACCTTTCTCACCTCTAGTATTATTTTTGTGTTGAGGTATCTACTCATTTAAAAAAGATCAAAAAAAACCCCCAATGACTGCCTAATTTAGAGACTCAGCAGAGATCAAACTGTATAAGCCAAAGCCAGGAAAATTCATTAAGAATGAAAGCACAACATTTCAATGAAAAAGGCTTTGGTACAAAAAGAAAAAATGAAAATTCTCTCTATATTGAAGTTTCTAAACCAAGATGAATGCCTATCTGGGATATATGATTTTCCAAATATTATGCTCAAAGTGGAAGTTGCTATTTTCAGTGTTTACTGTAGGAAATGCAATAGGCTGTGATATATAAGCAGTCAGACTAGACACTATGGTTCTTTCCATACAATTAAGAATGCTAAGAATTGATGTATATTAATTTTTTTTTCTATTAATTTTTTTCTTTTTCTTCAAAGTTGTATTTTTAGGTTAGAATCACTGTAAAAAATGAGATTTACCTCCAGAAACAAGTGTTTCCTACGGTATCAAATTTTCCCATCAATAAGCAGCAAAACAGTAATTCTGTCAGATCATGAAGCTGTATATGCTGCTAAAGATCGTGAAATGAGATATAGCACACGTTTACAAAAGCATCTGTCTCACATGTTTAGTTTCTTAAGCCTTTGATGTGTTTCATATATCAGTAGAGCCTTGTCCTCATTGTCCTCGTTGCAGTGCAAGTTCAAAGAAAACATATTATAAAAAACTTAAATTGTAACAAAAGCTTCCTAGCAGCTTTGAACTGCCACATAGTTTTATTATTTATAAGAAATGCTATAATATCTGAGTTAACATTTCTTGTTAGTTGGTGAGCATTTATGTACCGCAGGACATGTAAATGAGGATGGTGGAATTAAACTATGGATGCTTGGGGACATCCAAAGTATGCAGGCTGTATACTGATTGTAAGATTTATTTTGAAAAATTCAGTTCTATAAATCAAATGTAACAGACAAGTTTAGCCAGAAGAAAGGAGAAAACCCTAAGCATGCAAAAAAAGGGTTCAAGATAAACACAATTAGTTTACCTACAATCAGATTTGAATATCATTGCTCCTCACAAAAGCAATATACATAACTCATGTATGAAAGAAATACTACATGTAAGTAACACTCTAAGAAAGGTAGAAATAGATGCAAAAATTTGAAGCCGCTGTTGAATATTATCCCACAAAAGGAGATAGAAGGGCATAGAGAGAACATAATTTGCGAAACCCAAAAGGGAAGGAATTTTCAGTCTCCTTCCCCAAGTGTACATATTTTTAAGTTTAGTTACTCAATAACTTATTGATTTACCTATCTAATATTATCTATCTAGTAACTATAGGTTTTAATTTTAATAGCAACATTTAATATGTTTGCTGCTTTGAGACAAATAGATGGTATTCCTAATTCTGCCATTTTTACTCTTTCAGATTCTCCTCCATTTTTCCTCTGTTGCTTTTCCTGAAACCACAGGATAAATTAGTATTGTAAACAAAGCAGCACATATACAATTACTTCTAGGTAGAAAAGGCTAAAATAGTGATTACTGACCTACACTTAAACTAAAGTAAATTTTTCATGCATTTCTTTCAAACAAGCATTAGTTTTTAATACAGTTTTTTGAAAATCTATGTTTGAAAATTTTGCAAACAGCACCACATTGCGTGGAAGTGTTGATCTGCTTGAGGGTAGGAAGGCTCTACAGTGGGATGTGGACAGGCTGGATCAAGGGGCTGAGGCCAGTGGTACAAGATTCAACCTGGTACACAAGTGCCGGGTCCTGTACTTGGGTCACAACAACGCCATGGAGCACTACAAGCTTGAGGAAGAGGGGTTGGAAAGCTTCCTGGAGGAAAAGGACCTGGGGGTGTTGGCTGTCTGATGGCTCAATATGAGCCAGCAGTGTGCCCAGGTGGCCAAGAAAGCCAACAGCATCCTGGCTTGCATCAGAAATAGTGTGGCCAGCAGGACTAGGGGAAGTAATAATTCTCCTGCACTTGGCACTAGTAAGGCTGCAGCTCAAATACTTTTTCCGGTTTTGGGCCGCTCACTACAAGAAAGACATCCAAATGGTGGAGTGTGTCTAAAGAGCAGCAAAGCTGGTGAGGGATCTAGAGCACAAGTCTTATGAGAAGCAGCGGAGGGAACTGGGATTGTTTAGCCTGGAGAAAAGGAGGTTTCGGGGGAGACCTTATCTCTCTCTATAACTACCTGAAAGGAGGTTGTAGCAAGGTGGGGGGTCAGTCTCTTCTCCCAAGTAACAGGCAACAGGACAAGAGGAAAGGGCCTCAATTTGTGCCAGGGGAGGTTTAGATTTGGTATTAGGAAAAAAATTTATACTGAAAGAATTGTCAAGCATTGGAACAGGCTGCCTAGAAAAGTGGTAGAATTGTCATTCCTGGGGGTATTTAAAAGATGGGTAGATTAGTGCTTAGCCATATGGTTAAGTGACGTTTTTTTGTCAGTGTTAAGTTGATGGTTGGACTCTGGTTGGATGGTTGGTCCCTTCCAACCTACACAATTCTATGATTCTATGAATAAAATTCTAAGTAATACATATGTATGATGTGCAGAAACAACATCAATAATTGCACGTGTAGATGTTGGAGGTAGGAGCTTGCCTGCTAGAGAGAAATGAAAATACCACAACGTAAACTGAAAACTACTCTTCTGAAATCCTTGGAATTCATTAGCGTTTGTGACTGAAGAAACTGGGTAATGTCATTAACCAGAACAATTATAACAAAACTACAGAGGTTTTGCAACAGTTGAGGAAGCACAGAGACTTTTTTAAAAGGAAACATGATTTCTCTGCTTGCTAAGACATCTCCGCATCTGAGAGAACAGCTCTGCCTGTGTGGCAAACTCCCATGCAGGCTAGGAGCCTGCACTAATTAATTTAAATCACTTGAATTGAAAGTAACACCCTTAGCGGTGTTATAGTGCATCTGAAAAAAATAAAACCCAAGTAAATAATATATTTAATGCCATCACATTTTCCAGAGGAACTGTCTCTTATTTTATACTTTTACTGTGTTTAGCATAACAGGATTAGTGCTATCAATTTCTAGGTACTCAGCATGCAATGTGTTAGCTCTGCAGAGTGATTCAACCCAGTGGCTTGACTGCTACTGATACTCAGACTAGCTAGTTAAAAGCTAGTTTGAACAGCTCTGTAATACCACGCTGAAGAAATACATTCTCTCTTCTCCAGAATTAATCTCACCATTTCTGTTTGACTCAGTCTGATGCTTTGTGCTTAGCCATTCTCCTGTATTAGATGCTGTGAGCCACTGGTCTGGTCAACCAGTGATGTTTCCACTTTTGTTCCTATCTTATCATGTCTTCAGATAGTATTTGTAAACTGGCATCTGGTTGTAAAGGCTAAATTGCTGTGAACAGTTTTATATGTCCCTTTACATGAAAGACAACAGAAAAACAAATGTCTTCCAAGTTCAGCAACAAAACTGAACTGACAGAGGTCATACCTTTATTGATGGATCTGGAACTATCTACATTAATCTTGTTTGCAACATTAAACTGCATGTAGGAAAAGGTTTTTTTCACACATGTTTTTTTGTATGAGTACTAAACATGTATATCATTGTATATATATGTACCTCATGATGTCTCTGATGCAAAAATATAGATCCAACCACATGAATGTTAGTTACTGAAATACTATTTATGAAGAATTCTTATATATATCGACCATTTCACTTATAAAGTAGAAATATCCTCCTAAACTCTGAAGTACCCCTAATTGGATGTGAAAACCCTGGTATATTTCCCATCAGAGGCCAAATTGCCGCATAGCTATCAAATTGTTCATATTCTTAAATTATACTGAACTTGCGTAAAGTGCACTAGTTAGTAATTAATATTTCTGATACAGAAAATTATGTAGAAAAAGAAAAGTTACATGATTCTACATGCAGGCAAAATGACAGTGACCTCTTGTAAATACTTCATGTAATCCAAGGGCACAGGGTGAATTTTCTTCTCTTAAAATTTGATATATTTCAGCACAGGCATGAGACACCATTCATCTTCTCTTCTCGTATTTCTACTCACAAGACAGACGCCAATGTTGTCTAATGGATAGATCTCATCTAAGCTATTTCCCATCTGGAGGCAGGCAAAACAAAAGAAATGACAGCTAGAACCAGAGAATGATGTCTTTGAGAAAGTATCCCAAGCTTTTCAGTAATTATGTGTATCTTTTCAGCTCATCAACTTTTAGCAAACATATATAAAAAACATGATTTGTTTTTGGTGACATCAGATAACATGTATGTTTACATTGATATATCCCTAAGGATAATAATATTGACTAATAATAATGTAGTTGATGCTATTACACTTATTAATGGAGGTGTCTGCATCTCTGTCTACACCACAGAAATTATCTGCCAGACATCCCAATGATTGATTTTTCAGTGTATTATAAGTAAGCAGAAACATCATAAAGTGACATAAAAGGGAATAAATAATAAAAACTGAAATTGATGGACTACATTGCAGTGTGTGCTTCAGCACAGGGCTGAAGTGTATTCACATGGCATGATCATAGGCTAACTGCAAATACATCAAAAGTGCATCATCAAAAAATTTGTCTGCACAGAAACACTTCATTAATAAAGAAGAGAACGCAACAAAACATTTGGCTGGCTTTGCCGAAAAGGAATTGTGAAACATAATTATGAAATGCAGTGTCTGAAAATGATGCACAAAATGGCTGGAGTTCATAGTTTTTCTTCCTGTGGGCCATGAACAGGGCTGGCAAATACAGCGGTGACAGCAGTTTTAGTAGAGATGTGTCATATATAGTTAAATCTCAAGTTTGCTCTCTGACTTCTCCACATAAAATACTTTCACTGTACAGCCTGTAAGTCTTGCCAGCACTGGAAACAATCTACTGCTTGAAAAAAGGCTCAGGCCCCTGAAAACATCATGAGTAATAAAAATCAGAGTTTAGTGAATATTGCAGAATTAGTAGATATTATAGTACACAAGAACATTTACAGTTCATCACACCATGTCCACGGCAACATTATTTTGCCGTGTTTATTGCAGTAATATTTTATTTGTGCCAGTACAGTGGGCGAACAAGATAAACATGCAGATATATTTAAGATTCGCCTAAATCTGAACAGATCATTCTTGTGCTAAATCTGCTTCCACTAAAATCAATGCTGAGTTTCTTTCAACCCTGCATCCCCCTATACCTTTATGATATTATGCCTTCTCAGTATCTCAGTATCTACTGATTGAGCATTTGGCTCTTAGATACATAAACAGATATTACTGTGATTGTAGTGGATTGTGGAAAAGTCTGAATACAATAGTCCTGTTTTGTACTGATTTTGGCTGGCACAGAGTTAAATTTCTTTATAGTAGCTTGCATGGTGCTGTGTTTTGGACATGTGGTGAAAACAGTGTTGATAACACAGGATGTTTTAGTTACTACAGCACAGTGCTTACACAGAATCAAGGCCTTTTCTGTTCCTCACACTGCCCTATCCGTGAGTGGGCTGGGGGTGCACAAGAAGTTGGGAGGTCACACAGCTGAGACAGCTGACCCCAACTGACCAGAGGGATACACCGTACCATGTGGTGTTGCCCTCGACAATAAAACTGGACTGGGAAGGGTGTTTGGCCAGGGCTGACATTGCTTGGGGACTGGCTGGGCATCAGTTGGTTGGTGGTGAGTGATTCGGTTTTTTCGGTGTTTTTTCATCACTTGTTTTTCTTGGCTTTGTTTCTTTTCCATTTTATTGTTTTGTTTTGTTTTGTTTTGTTTTGTTTTTAAAAAAAAGTCTTTATGTCAACCCATGAGTTTCGTCACTTTTAGACTTTTGATTCTCTCCCCAGCTAAGCTCCCTATGTAGAGCTTAGTTGCCTACTAGGGTTAAACCATGATGATTTTGAATCATGAAAGTTGCTTAAGTAATTATTAAAGGTAATGTTACAGCACTTCCCATTATTAAACTACTCACCATATTTCTCTTTGTATAACTGGAAAAATACAAAGCTGGAGCATTAGATTTGTTTTAATCAACATCAAATATCAAACTTGATATTTACTTATCTGCTTTATTTTTCATTTAATAAATATTATTTAATGAGAAAGTTCAGCTGTACGACAACATATTAAGACAAACTAAAATCATGGTATTAAATGAAATAGTCCACTTGCTACTGAAGTTAGGTGTCAAATGCTTTAGTAGTAAAGGACATGGATGAAACACTTGGCGTCAGAGTTTTAGTAAAGGAAATAACTTCTTCATTATGATTTATTCAATTTATTCATATCAGTAAAGCATCCATTCAAAGTTAAGATGTGATTAGGATTTTGAAGGGCAGTCAAATTTGTAACAGGAAAGAAATCAATGATTAAAAATAAGGTGTCAGAAGATGAGTTTTATGACTTTTAAACACCCAAAGGAAACAGTAACCAGAAACGGCCAGTTTAGTTCACTAACTGCATATACTTCTTTTGCTTAATAAATTAGTTCATGCTAACTGCAAAGCATGTTTTGACAAATTACTTTTTATGTTTCCAACATAATGTCATTTAATGTAATTTAACTAACTAAACAATGTTGAATTGTTGTTTTTGAATTTTTTTAGTTACATGCTAATTTCTTTCCAAATGTAGCTTGACAAAAGCCATATGTAAATGATTATCTTATAAATAACTAACTTATCGTCCACCATTTTCAACCAAAACCAAAAAGGAAAAATTACAAATCTGAATAACTGTTCACTAAGCCATATAACTATATACATACAAATCTGCAGATACTTTGTGGTTAGCAAAGAGAAGTGTTAAACAGTACCAAGCAGCAAGAACTAACAAAATGACTAAAACCAACAAATGCAAAATGATTATTTTTAAATTAAATATTGCTGTTGGATGCTTTAAATCATGCTATTATAAAGTGGAATAGTAAAGCTGAGTTAAGTTACTTGTTATGTGAAGCAACTCCATCATGCAGTCATTTCATGAACTGATAAACCTTAATTCCTGCTCAAGTTTTTGTTGAAAATGCATTTGAAATATATTCTGTATAGTACTGCTCAA
The DNA here is from genome assembly GCA_033628505.1 of Tringa tobata. Classification (NCBI taxonomy): domain Eukaryota; kingdom Metazoa; phylum Chordata; class Aves; order Charadriiformes; family Scolopacidae; genus Tringa; species Tringa tobata. The sequence continues at coordinate 4,865,236 of JAHREE010000378.1, forward strand.
AAAAATATAAAATCCAGAAAAAAATTTAAAGGGGCAGTTTTTACCCATTTTCTTCTGTATCATTAGTCTCCTCTACTGTAAGCAGTCATCTTGTCTCTTTCCATATCTGTAGTGTTACTCCTTTTTATCTTTCTGCTTAGATATATTAACAGATAATTCCTAAATCCTCTTTCAGCCTTTCTTTTGCTTGGTTAAACAAGTGAGTCTTTTTCAGACTCCCTGGTAAAACTGTGCCTCTCTACTGCAGAGCTATCCCCAGATCCGTGTCTGCCTTAGCTCCCATTTCCATTTTTTCTTGACAAGAATCAGGCATCTTATTTCAGATGAGTTCTTAACAGTACCAGAATGGAACCACAGTTACTCCACCTCTACAGGAACTCCCTAATGCAGAACACTACAGGCTTATTTTTATATTTTTCATGGCCGCATCACATTAGAAATTCTTATGCATTCTGTGGTGAAGCTGTAGGCTGAAAGCCTGCTTTCAGATTAAGCAGTAGTTGCTTATAATATATTTTTGTTACTAGTCCATAATGGTATGTCTTGCTCTTTAAGTTATCAAATTTCCTCCCACCTCTCCACTCGCCAATGTCATAAATTTCTTCCTATATACTACTATATACTATATAGTATATACTATACTACTACTACTATAGTATATACTACTACTATAGTATATACTATACTACTATACTTCCTATATACTATTTTTCAAATTTCTCATTGTCACATCACTAATTTTCTTTGTTGTCCAAGTTACTATTGAAAGCATTGAGATTTTATCAACTCTCCTGAAGTCTAGCCAGATAAATGAGATCTCATTCATTTTCCTTGTCCAGAAAAAAACAATCATCAAAGAAAGCTTATCAGGTTACCCTGACATTATGGCCTTTTGGAATATCTATGTTAAATTTTATCCCATTTTCTATTTATTTCCATGCATTTAAACTGAATGTTGAAGAAGAGAATAATTATATCCTATTATTTTTCAAGATTGCCTGATTTTTAATTGTGTGGACAAGTCAAAATGGAAAAAATTGAATGGAATGAGCAGAAGAATCTAAGAACAGTCAGAATTAATAAGAGCAGTCTTCCTTCTCCTGAATCAGCAGTAGATACCACCACTGCAGAACTTTTTTACCTGATAATAGCCAGTGGCAAAGCATCCCATCTCTTTTTTGATGCCACTCAGTAAAGAATATATAATGGACTGGTGTGGCCAGCTATCACAGGACAGAAGTCTGAAGACACCATTTTTTTGCTAAAACCTCCCTTTAAGACCCTATGTACCTTCATAAACAGCTCACCAAGTGGTGCTTTTCTGAAAAAAACTTGTGGGGAAAAAAGCTTACATCCTATGCAAGCAGGAGGGCACTGAAAGAATCACAGTCTTATCAACAGATGGAAGTGAAATTACAACCTTGCTGCCGTCATGCAATTGAAAGGGTGAAATGTACATGCAAGTAGAGGATGAATATACTAATGGGAAAAAAAGGCAAAATGATTCTTCTTATTTTCTAAATATGCTTAAGCTGAACTTAATATACACAAGGCTTTGTGCATAGGAATGAATTACACCAGATCTTTGTCCATAACCGTATCTCTACATGGTCCTGCACAAAACACTTAAGGATATGCCTTTCTTCTTTACAATGACAAGAAGGATTTTCCTAACATGGGAAATTTAGGCTATGTATGCATGTGCATGCATAAAAGCATTTTCTGTTTAACTGTGCTGGTGTGTGGACCTCTCATGCATGATCCACACCCTAATTTACAAAGTTTTGTATTCACACTCATTCTTGAAATGACCTTGGTCCCGAGTTTTCACCCTAAAAAAATATTGACAAGATGCAACAAATAGGGTAATTGAGTACAAGTTAACATTGTGACAGCATTGCAAGGTCATTATCTGGGTGTGTTGTGATATATGTGGAAGTAGAGACTGGAAAGGATAGTATAATGGTTTTTACAGATTTTTTGCAAGTGTGACAAAGGTGAGAAGGAACAGACAAGAAATAGCAACGTCGTTTTCAAAAGCTGGAATAAATGGTCAGTAGAGATTAACATGGCTAGCAGAAGCCAAATAAAGCTTTCTGAAGGTAACAGTTTTAAGAATTCATGCTGATAGACATTGTTCAATGAGTCATAGCTTTGTACTGTTATTTCTTTGTGCAGATAAAAATACTCCAAAGATGATTTCTGGGCATAATACTGTCTGCACGAGAAAAATGAGTTGGAAATTGTTTAAGGGAAGACTGGTGGGAGATGAGAGAGACTGATCACAGTGAGATCATCTCCAGATGTCAAAGACCTGAATCTTTGAGGGCAGCCATGTGTCCAGTAGGGCCCTTTGAGACAAAACTGTATTCAGAATAAGACACTGTCAAGGATGAGTTCAAAGTCATGTTGAAATTGCTATCCAGGATCATTTTTCAGGAGGATGTATGCTTGTCTCTAAGGCAAACCAAGAAATTTGATACTTTGTCATCCATCCCAAGCATACAATATTTTTTATGGATCATTAAAGCTTGGAAAGATAGAATGGGAATATTCTGGAGTATTCTGAGAAAGTGATATAACAATCTCTGGGCTTTTCAACCTCTTTATCTAAGCTAAACCACATTTTAATTCTTAGCTCTACTTAAAACAAATATTCTGCCAAGACAGACATGTTAGAAGTTGATTTATCTGGAACTGTGTTTCAACTTGATTTAAAAACTCCCATTTAAAAGTTAAGGTAAGAGTAGCTCTTGAAGACAAGAGGCTTAAAAATAAAACAAAATAAAAGTCAACTGCATGTTTGAAAGATTTTACTTCTCCTCACCTCAAATAAGTACCTGCTTTTGAGCACCACATTTAAATTATGTAGGGACCAACCTCTCTCATCTAAAGTAATGATTTACACATGAGAACTGATATTGTGTTGAAACTAATTGTTATTATCATCCAGTTGTGAACCAAAAAAGCAGGGCAGAATGTTTGAGTAATCTAAGAAAATAAGGCATCTTTAATTTGACTTTCATTAGGGACCAGATTTAAAGTTCACTGGAGTCAGTGGAAACACTTCCATGAACTTCAGTTTGGACCCTTTAATGACACATATCTCAGTGAAGTCCATTTCCTTGCAACTCAAACTCAACTCTCAATCAGAATAAATATTACTTTATCACAATCTGAAAATATACACACAAGAGAGAAGATGTCTGTAAAATAAACCATACCAAAATTACATATTAATGTATGTTGATGGTCAGCTATGTCTGTGCCAGATACAGTCAACAGTTGTTTTTTATCAATCTACAATGAAGGACATAATTTTCTCCAAAAAACAATAATAATAACCATTTTATCAACAACGCTCAGCAAATATATGCAAGGGAGCATTTCCTATGTGACCTCTTAAAGGAAATATTTGAATACCAAAACCAAAATAGCAAGAATACTATCAAGCCTTTCCCACTCACAAAGACAAACAAAAACTTGTGTAACTCAATAAAACAAAAGGGTCAAACCCTCATCTACTTGATATCAAAGCTACTCACCTGGAATCAATAGAGTAACCTCTTTTACACCTCAGTGAGAATAAATTGGGTAAAGTAAAAAATCTTGTCATTAGCTTCTTGGATATAAGGTTGTTTTGATTTTGTGAGCTGGATGATATGCAAAGGCACTGGTGGTACATAACAGACTAATGAAGCTTTTGGTTTCTGGAATTTCAGTGATTTAGTGACTTTCAAATGGGGATGCCCAGAGCTTTTGTCACCCGCTGAACATTGCTAGTATTCCACATGGAACTAATGCCCAGAAAATGTTTTTCTTCTTTATTTCTATCTGTGACACCAAATTAAGAGGCTACTTAAAAACACAAAAAAAGACCTCAGCAATTTCAACAGAGATAAATAAGCCTGGAGCTAAGGCACCCAAGAATCTGTCTCAAATTGTCAGTTTGCACACTGTTATGCTATTGCTATAACTGCATAAAATAAAATGCCACTGAAAGACAAAAAAAGTGAAGGTTTTTCTTGCTGCTAACGAAGTAGTTTCTCTACTAAGATCTGCTATGCACCAAGAAGACTCTTGGCAATGCCTCTGTCAGTGACTTCTATCTAGGGCTTTCAATGGATTTTGTACAAGATAAAATCTACACAACACTCTTAATACTTGAAGATTGTGAAAAGTAGTTCAAGGGTTGCTTTAGAAGTGCTATTCTTCTTCAGAAATAGTGGTTTACACTCTAGTGAAATGTAAACTGGCACTACTCCCAATGAAGTCAATGGCAAAACTACTGCTGGTTTGAAAAACACTACCAGGTTGTGCAATTCCAGCTGCTACTTTTATGGTGTGATACAATGAGCAGATGGTCTAGCTGAGGATCACCCTGCTCATTGCAGGGGGTTGAACTAGGTCCCTTCCAACCCAAACTACTATGATTCTATGATTCTGTAACATCTGCTGAGGGTATGATACTGACTTTGTCAGAAAACTAGATTTTGCCAACTTAGGAATCATAGAGTAGAATCACAGAATGGTTAGAGTTGGAAGGGACCTTAAAGATCATCGAGTTCCAACCCCCCTGCCATGGGCAGAGACACCTCCCACTAGACCAGGTTACTCAGAGCCCCATCCAGCCTGGCCTTGAACACTTCCAGGGATGGGGCAGCCACAACTTCTCTGGGCA
>JAHREE010000378.1:4870083-4900758 GCA_033628505.1 Tringa tobata
AAACAAACAAAAAACCAACCAAAATGCAAAAGATGTTCTCTTTTAAGGTTTATTCTGAGAGTTTTCCTTCTAAAGAAGAAGAACAAACACGCATTAACTGCTGAACTCTCTGTTTCTCTTGTAGTCAAAGTTGCAGTTTCTAGTATACTGCCAGTAAGTTACTCAAGTAAATGGAGAAGTAAGGGCCCTTTCTAGTGCCTTTCTGTGCTGAGTTCCCCTAGTTCAGTCTAATTCCCTGAGTTTGCACTAAGTCTCTTCTTATCCCCTTCACCCAACTCAGCAAATGTGCCTGGGGCACAGCTCACTCCAGAGCACCTTGCCGTTGTTCTACTCAATCTTCTCTTACAGTAAGCTCTTAAGTAGAGAAGGAAACCTTTCGTTGTTTCTAAACCAGAAGCAAATGGCTCATTTTGTAAGGTTGAGGTCCTACAATTATTACAACAAATCCTGAAATCCCCAGTCTGATGACAATTCCTGACTCATCCTCTTCCTGCTACTCTTTTCCTTGTCACTTCCAAGGACACAAGTGAAAGGCGTCAGTTGTGCTGAGACTAGGCTTTCTTACAGGTGCTCATACAGCACCTCAAAAAGTGCCCTTTGTGGTCCCAGAATGTGACTTCTTCTTACAAAGAAAACTCCCCCCAAACCACAAATCAACTAGAAACAATGAAAAAACAACCTGACATCTTTTAACTGTACTTTCAAAAATATCCAATACTTCTTCTGAAAAGTTTAAATCAGGATAATATTTCTAAAGAGGAGAACCTCCCATGTCTTTAGTTTGCAAACAACATATACAGTTTAGGGCAATCTTTCTTTCAATTGTAGCAGCAGAAAATCAAGTTTCATAAGCTAGGCTCTTAAGAAGTAACAAGACATGGTGAAATGATGATGAACATGTAATTTTAAGCAGTTAAAGGAGAAGAATACTTTGAAGGCAACCTAAAAATAAAAATAAAAATTCAGACTTGAGCCAAATGACATATCAACATATTCATCAGCGACCTGGATGAGGGGACAGAGTGTATCCTCAGCAAGTTTGCTGATGATACCAAACTGGGAGGGGTGGCTGACACCCCAGAGGGCCGTGCTGCCATCCAGCGAGACCTGGACAGGCTGGAGTGCTGGGCAAGGAAGAACCTCATGAGGTTCAACAGGGAAAAGTGTAGGGTCCTGCACCTGGGGAAGAAGAATGTCAGGCACCAATACAGGTTAGGCATGGACCTGCTGGAGACAAGTTCTGAAGAGAAAGATCTGCGCGTCCTGGTAGACAGCAAAATGACAATGAGCAAGCAGTGTGCTCGTGTGGCCAGGAAGGCCAATGGAATCCTGGGCTGCATAGGGAAGAGTGTGGCTAGTAGGTCGAGGGAAGTCATTCTCCCCCTCTACTCTGCACTGGTGAGGCCACAGCTGTAGTACTGCATCCAGTTCTGGCCCCCCCAGTTCAAGAGGGACAGGGAACTACTGGAGAGAGTCCAGCAAAGGGCAACGAAGATGATCCAAGGATTGGAGCATCTCCCTTATGAAGAAAGACTAAGAGAACTGGGACTCTTTAGTCTGGAGAAGAGAAGGCTTAGGGGAGACCTTATCAATGCCTATAAGTATCTAAAGGGTGGTTTGAAGGAGGAGGGAGCCAGACCCTTTTCAGTGGTTGCCAGTGAGAGGATGAGGGGCAACGGGCATAAGTTGGAACATAGGAGGTTCCACTCAAACATGAGAAAAAACTTCTTCACAGTGAGGGTGACAGAGCCCTGGAACAGGCTGCCCAGGGAGGTCGTGGAGTCCCCTTCTTTGGAGATTTTCAAGACCCGCCTGGATGCCGTCCTGAGTAAGATGCTCTAGCTCTGGGCAATCCTGCTTCAGCAGGGGAGTTTGACTAGATGATCTCTATGGTCCCTTTCAACTCTAAAAATTCAGTGAAATTCAGTGACATACACATCGGTGTGCCATTGTGAGGTTTCTGCACAGACACCTATACCTCTAACAGCTTTTACATTTTATATGAGATCATCATATAATAGTGTTAAAAAGTACTGTTTCAAAAAAAAAAAAATTGGTCTGTGAATATGAAACTTCCAATGAGCTCCATGAAATGAAGAAAAACTCGTAACACAGTGATGCCTACAGTCTTCTCAGGCCCCATGAGTTTGATGGGAGTGAGATGGTGTTGTGGTTTCAGTTGGGTTAGAGTTAAATTTTTTAGTAGCAGCTGGTATAGGGCTGTTTTGCATTTGGGATGAAAATAGTGTTGGTAAAACACTGATGTTTTAGGTTGTTGCTAAGCAATCAAGGCCTTTTCTGCTCCTCACATCACCCTGCTAGCAAGTAGGTTGAGGGGGGAGTGAGGGTAGGGAGGCACAAGAAGTTGTGAGAAGACACAGCCAGGACATCTGACCCTAAATGACCAAAGGGCTATTCCATGCTGTATGATGTCATGCTTAGTATATAAAGCTGGGGGAAGAAGAAGGAAGAGGGGACATTCCAAGATATGGCTCTTGTCTTCTCAAGTAACTCTTACACGTGGTGGAACCCTGCTTTCCTGGAGATGGTTGAACACCTGCCTGCTGATGGGAAGTGGTGAATGAATTCCTTGTGTTGCTTTACATGTGCATCCAGCTTTTGCTTTACTTCTTAAACTGTCCCTATCTCAACTCATGAGTTTTCTCGCTTTCACTCACACAAATCTGTCCCCTATCCGACCTGGGGGAGTGAGCAAGTGGCTGTGTGGTTCTACCTGCTGGCTGGACTTAAAACAATGCACCTTGCAAGAGAAGGAGAGGTGGTCGCCTGCTGTCTCCAGCCACACTGCTTGCCTTTGGACCAGGCCACAATGAAGCCCTCAGTGTGCATAAAATGCCTCTTGCGTACTAGTTCTCAAGTGAGCACAGGATGTATGAACCATGCTTTGTTCTTTCCCTTTTCTTCCAAAATAACTGTTTCCTCAAAGTGAGAGAATAAGCAATATTTGCCAGAAAGGCATTTTCTAACTGAGCTAAGATCTGTATCTACTGGATTGCAGTCAAAAGACTTCTCAGCCCCTTGGAGCATATTAATAACAAAAGACAGGTACATCCCTCAAATTCCTATATTCAGGTCCCAAGTTAACGGGGCAGGATATGTGACACTCAGTCTGGTTCTGGCCGATGTCTATAAAATGGAAGACATTTTCAGACTGGCATTTATCAGTTTCAGGGTGACCCTGTTGCTCTCACACTTTTGTGCCATGAATTTCTGAGGAGTGCTGACTTGTGAGCTGACAAAGATGCCAAAAGTTGACTGCTGCCTGCCCCCTGCTATGTACACAGAGCACTGCAGCGCTCTCATCTACAAAAGTCAGCCAGAGGACTCTGCTTTTGTTGGTTCTTTGCTTTCTGCATGGATGAAGTTTTCAACCCTCAGAGAGTCACCAATTTGCCTCCAGGCCGGAGTTTGTAATGAAAGTCTTGGTGCCAGGATTTTGTACATTCTATTCTGCCTCTAGTCAGGATGAGGAAACTTTCAAAACAATTATCCAATTTTAAAGACAAAAAGTAACAAATGGGTATCCAAGGAGCTGTATGGTTCAATATAGGCTATTTCCTCATACAGTTAATATTGCCTACGAACACCAGGCCTAAGTTTAGCAGTGATTAAGATTGAAAACTCTGCAAGCAAAAGAGAAATAAATCTGTATTGAGGAAAACTGCTGTGGTGGGAAAGCTGCCCTCTACACATTACCACCCACAAAGCCATATGGGGATTCCATGGATAAATATGTGACTGCTAGCAAGAGCTGGGTGGGAAACAATCTCTCTAGCCTAGGAAACATTTCAAGATTTCAAAAGTGTTCCCACTCTGCACCAAGGAGGCTGACCAAGCCACTGCTACCATTGGAATCAGATAGGTCAGTATTTGTGCCCAAAGTAAAATATGCTATAAAGCAGAACAGATAGTAACAAGATAGGTTTCAAAATATACAGAGTTGGAAAAAAAAATAAGAATCAGCCTTTTTCACCACTGCAGTCTGAGATGAAAGTTAGCATAAGAAAAACCCAACTGGAGTTCCGGTAGCCTGTAAAATTGTCCATACAGGAGAATGGACAAAGCCCAGAAGAGCTACAGTACACTTGCTCTTTCTCTTTTTAAATGTTAATTCTTTAGTGTGATAGCATCTTGTGCTTGGATGGTTTAAGACCAGGGTGAGAAACTCCTGAATATCATAGGACACATCCAGAGCACCAGAATCAAGCTGGTGGCCTGTGTGCTGCTGCCTTCTTTCTTGATGGTCCTATGACAGGGGCCACAACAAAATGTTACTGTTTCTGGCATATGCTCTTGATCAAATCCTAAGTGCAATTCTACTCCCAGGTCAAAGGGGTGGTGATGTGAGGTTCTACAGTGCTTCTCTACTTTTCACTAACTCTAACCAAAAGTTGTCATCATGTATTGACAACTACATTAGCAGACTGTCCATAAAGTATTCGATACCACATGGCAAAAATGTTCTTGGCAGACAAATTTAATTTCCTATTACTTATAAACTATTAAAATATTTCTCTAACATGAAGAGAACTTTCAAACTGACATGAGAAATAAAAACTTTCTGTAAGGGCTTTACAAAGTTACTAGGTGTGAGAGGCAAATTCCCTTGACTTCTGTTATAGTCCTATGATTTTTTCGTTTTTGCTCCCAAGGAAGCCTAGGAGCAAAACATGATAGAAACTGAGAAAGATGCAAACAGCATCTTTCTGATCATAACAGGTGAATTTTCTGCACTTTAAACAGATATTGATATAAAAAGCCTGGAATTTGGAAGACTTCATAGAAAAAAATGATGGCTTCACTTAACACACTATTACTCTGGCTAATATTCAAGACTATTTCTCTTGTAGACATATAAGCTGATTATGTTATCCTGCTACATCACATTCAAAGCACTACAGGACATTTATTGCTTCCTGTGCTTCCAGAACATTCATTAGCTTATGTTGCTATAGCTTTGAAAATTCGAAGTACAAATGCTAGATATTATTCTGTTCAACAGGTTGCTTACTATTAGATTTAACTTCAAAACTTTGATACTTGAAATAATAAACATGTAAAATTCAGGATGAAGAGGTTTTTTTGGCTGGTGAAGTGTGCTTGCTCTATATTTCTTTGGCATACCTTGTACAGAAAAGAAAGCAACATGTTCTCCAAAGCCTCCTGATCTATAAAAAGGATGAACAGACTGAAGAACAGTCTTCTCTAAGGATAAAAGACACCTTGGAATGCTGTGTTTGAAGCCAATGCTGCAACATCGTATCATCTAAATGTTCCTCCTGTATATATAGCAAAGAAGCCATCAAAACACATCGATGAACTTGAGTGTCTGATGTATACAATGCAAATATTTTAGTAGCACTGAAACATTGTCCAGCTGTCTCTTCTAAGCTTTCAATCCAGTTCAGCAGGAAGCCAAATGGTCCTAGGCTGCTACATAAATTTGGTGACATCTGAAAGAAGTGGTGTGCTCAGTTGGACAGACAGGTTTTGCATGGGAATATGTCGTATTAGGAAAGTTATAAAGCAGCTGGAGATTTAATACAGAATCTGTGATGGATAAAATCCAGGGCTACTGGCTGTGCTACTGCCTGCCCTTAGTCACACCATCGCTACTCAACCAACACATGCAACATATTAACAGCAATAATTAGTACACATTCCTGTCTGCTACTTAAACCTTCACTCCCAGATGCTGCTTTGGTCTGATCTCAGTTTTATTACCTTTGATGATTCCCTGCACTTCGTAATACCAGGCTCCATTCCTATTCATTAAACTCAACAGTGGTTAGACAGACACTAGCTGAAGCCAGGTTTCTAACAGGAATGCCCTTGCTTTTATTTCATGTGGCCAACTTCTGTAAATTACTGTAAATCCTTCCTCCAAATCCCCTGCAATGTATGTTCATGCATGTGTGTATCTAGACAAAGCAACTGCTGCCACGAGAACAAAAATAGGCAGCTATTTTTATTTAAGCGAAATTATTATGTAAAAACCATAAAAAATAAAAGAAGCAGCTATTTTGCAGTGAACCACCTTGAGTAAGATAACGTGTTATTTAATCTATTCTTTCTATATACACACAGTCACACACTCCCACCTCTACTCTTTTGAATTCTTATGGTTTCTCTACACCCATAACACTACAAGACACCTAATAGTCTCCTACAGCTGGGCAGGCAGACCTGGTCATCTTATATAAATATTTCTGCTAAGAAAATGCTCATGAGAAGTGTGTCTGTGATGGCATTTTTGTTTATAATTTCAATCAATCAGATCTCTCTTATCTTATTGTTCTGGACCTTGTCTCACCTTTCTTATTCATTCCTAACTATTTTGTTGCAATGTATGTGGGCAGAGTGAAATTATTTGGCATATTTTACTGGACAGCAGCTATAAATGCTTGTATATGCAAAAAAGTATGAACGTTTGGACACTATCAGTGGATACACAAAGGCTTAGTTTCCAGCATCAAAGATTTTAAAGTTCTTTTAATTTAAAATAAATATAAAAGGAAAGATTTCATAAAGTACAAGCTGTCAAGGTTTGGCCTGAATGATCCAAACAAATCAACACTTTAAAACATCTTTACCTGCCTCTTTGCTTATTGCTACAGCAAAATATGCTAAGTAAATGGGAAAAAAACCACAATTATCTAGTTTGCAACAACTGGAAATATTCACAGTAAAGCCGGAAACTGTGAAGCTTAACAGACATTGACTTTAATGAACATTTTGGAATTGGGTTGTTGCAAGAGTTTATACAAATCATTCAAAAAGGTACGGGGCTGGTATTTTTGTCTATGTGGAAATCTTTCTAGGACTTGAATTTTCTTTTAGCATTTTTATTCAGTGAAATCCAAATTAAAAAGCTAATGCTGGAAAGAGAGTAAAAGATGCCTAGACTGACAGCACAGTCCCTTTACAGCTACAGTTGTTGATTTTAAGACAGCTTTATTTCAACTGGTTTAAATACTTTCTTTTTTATTAGAAAAGTAAATTCATCTTCAAAAATAGTATCACCTTCAAACTTCAGAGATACTCCTAGGCACAATTTCAATCCACCCCTCTCTTCTTCTGATAAGTAATTTAGAAGACTGTCAACTCTCATTGCACAATCAACATGACTTCAAGAATGGTGCAATAGTTTAACTTCTGTTACCCATAATGAACAATTTTTCAACATGGACATTTCACATCATGTTCTGTTTCAAGATATGTCTTACACTACTCTACTTACTGATGGGATGGAATAAACAAACAAAAACAACTAGCAACTCAAATTCCTCAGATTGGACAATGATTAGTTAAGTGCTAGCATCCAGGAAGGGTGTGAAACCAAACAAGGGACAAATAGAGCTTGTTTGCTACACTCTTAACCAAAAAACTACTTATGAAACATATATCTGGTCATCTTGATAACGGAAAAATAAGTAACAAACATAACTCATAAAAGCTGGGGCGTGCAGATTTTGTCCATCTGAAAGTGCCTGGGCAACTTTCAAGGAACTCAAAGCTGATCCTGAAAACTTCTCCATCCAAATGATATTTAACCTCAAGAAAATTTTCCAAGTGACCACAATAGGGTTTTGATATGAAAAATGAGATCCTTTAAAATGTATATGTACTCCACAAAAAATGGAAAAGGCCACACTCATTTTGAGAATCAAGATCTCATTTGACAGAAGATAATAAAGTCTGCTAATTCCCATGGACCAGCTTCTACCAATGAATATTTAACTCCCATTGTTTTGCCTTGCACTACGAGTTAATACCCGGTCCTCCTGGGACCAGCAACATCTCACCTGTCCAAAAGGCAAGTTGGCTACACAGATTCTTGCTTACAGGGAGTAAAAGCTCCACTTTAGACTATTCTGTTCTAAAACAAACCCTTTCCAAGTTGTCTTCTTAGAAAAACCTACTATCACATAGCAGTTAATTGCTATTTACAGCGATTATTATATCAACAGCTTAGTCTGTTTCAATTAATATGAAGTAGAATTCAACTCTCCTTCTACCCACTCTCCCCAAAAACAGTATTAAATGCAAACTCAATTTAATACCACTCTGCCAAAATTTAATAATTTCATTAACTGGACTACCTAACAATTTTTTATTACACAACATACTAAATTATATAAACATAATTTTTGGCATATGTGTATTTTAATTCAAAATCTGAGTTGGACAGCACAATGCAACATTTGGCAAATCACAATCTTATCTTGGCTTTTGTAGTAATAATGTCTAAACAAACGTAGACATTTACTGGCAACAGCAAACAGCAGAACTTGTGTCTTTTTCTTTTCACAATTCACAGTATCATGCTGGCATTTGTTGTACATTTCTAAGCACATTTTGACAGCTAAAAATGTCCCACATCATATCTCAATGTAATGGCTGTTTTACATTATATTTTTGTATCTAATCCACTTTAAAAAATGATGATCCAATTATTTTTGGTACAAAAGAATTCCTTAGAAATTCTGGTAATTAAATCTAGCAACCTGGAGAATTCCTTGAGTGTCCTATGATTTTTTTTTTGCTGTGATCTCATATAGGCAAATTCAAGACAGCTCATATGCAGGCAGTGTCCAAGTTGCTTCAAGCATACAAGCCATATCAAACAGATTTTAAAAATTATTGTGCTGTTGCTCTGAAGAAGCAGGAATGAGGTGAGAGAGAAGTAAATTGCCACGCTTTGAGCTCACTGGCTGACCTTCCAACCCTTCCTCAACTTGTTCCTGCACACTCCAAAGTATAAAGCTGCTTCTTCTCTTCAAAAAGAGTTAAGAAAATGGTGTTGGAATGTAAAAAAAAAATAAAACATATCATAACAAGAGATAGAGGGAAGCAGGTACTTGCACTTTCATTTTGTTGTTTTGCATAGAAGATAACTGATTTCACTAGAGATTGGTTTGCAATAAAATACTCATAAATGAGACGTGATTGTCCTGAGGACTGCTTTTGCTTGAAAACCTTATGCTTTCTGTTTCTGACCTAACACCTACAAGGATTCTATTAAAAGAAAACAATGATTTATCAGTGTGCTTACACTGCACTCTTGACAACTTGACAACTGTTTAATCAGTTTTACTCTGTTCCTAATGAAAGTTTTCTTCTGGCTCAATACGGAATTTTTATGAGACAACAGAGAAAAAATATTTTTTAAACTGGCAAAATGTAATCACAGACCCTCAGAAGCTCTTGGCAGGTACAATATATGCAGGTGTTCTACCAAAATTATATCAAGATTTTATTTAAAAAAAAAAAAAGATTGCGTATTTTAAATAAAGAGAAAGTTTTTAGAAAGCACTAATTAGATGTTAAATTTTGGAGGATAGGTAGGAATCTTTTTCCTTGTATATCTGAAAGAAATATCACACACAGGATGTGCAGCTGACCAACAAACTTATTTGAATGCACAACTGACTCATGCAAAACGTACAACCTTGTGTGAAAGCTTCGAAATGCAAGCAGATAGGGCAAGCCCAGCTCTCCTGCTTTGCTAATGATAGCTTCTTCCAGATTGTTTATGTAGTGTGCCAAGAGTGTCAACTGATGTGGATAGTACTGGAAACTTTCAGGCATAATTAACCTCTGTAGCCTCTTAATGCAGTTTCACCTATAATCCACAGGTCCGTATCAGAGAAGAGCAGTGAGTTTGTTCAGACCCAATCGTAACATTTCACAGAGAAGTCACTGATTAAAGCCAGACGTACAGACAGTAAAAGAAAAGAAAAACAGAAAAATAACCCTGTCATGTGGTGCCCATTATCTCCATATATCAGCTGCAACAGTCCACACTTCTTCTATGACATCTTGATACATCAGGGAAGCGCTAAGAATAGCTTTGGTTGATATATCTATCTTAGCATGGCAGGAACAAGTGAAATTATACCTAATGGCTTCAGGAACTACTACATTGAAAAGACCTGTCACAATATGAAAAAAAAATATGTCAACCCATTCTTTTCACTCCTCCTCAACACAGAAGCAAGAGACTTGTACAGATTAAATCAAATGCAAATACACAGCCACATAAAACACACCATTTCCTAAAGTGCTTTTCTAAATACAAATATGTGTTTAGCACAAAAAAATACAAAACTTCATGAAAAAGTGTCCTGGTTGCTCAGTTTTCTCTGTATCCAGAACAAATGACAGTTGTCTTGCTACTCCTGAAAAAAAGTCAGAGGAAGCAATGTTTTTTCTGGGGAGCAGAATGTTTACCCTAAACCCAATGATAACACTGGGGAATGAAGCCAAGGAAATAAAGGTAGAGCCATGCCTGATTGCTTCTACATGTGGGACAGAAAGAAAATGACCCACGGGCAGGCTTCTGCATGGAAAGCAACAGTTTTGTGCATGGTCTTACGCCATTACAGGTATGCATTTCTAATTAAATAATTCAATAACTGTTAGAGACTGACACTACCTAAGGACTAGCTGGAACTGTCTATTCCTTCAGTCATACAGACATCAGTGCCCTCAGCCTTAAGTATTAACTTAGACATTTTACAGATGGTCAAAATGTTTGCCTGGACCAAGAACTTGGACCCAGGCCTGTGCAAAACACAACATAGTCATTCTCTGTGTTTAGCATCATGTCAGTGAAGAACTTGATTATTTTGGCACAGAATACTACAACTCTCTTCTGAGCATTTATTTGCTCCCTCTACAATTCTTTTACTGTTGTGAAATCAGTAAGCTATATATTGAACCTTTATGACCAAATATTATTTAATTTGAAGATATAACTAATTTCATTTTCCCATAGAAATAATGGGCTTCAACCACATTTTCAATTAAACTTTCTAAAAATTTCAATCATATTAATTTTTCAGACCTTTAAGAGTATAGTATGTACTGTTTTAGTATATACTATCATAAAAAAATATCAATTTGGACAGTTTTCATGATATATTTCTAACTAATTCCTACAAAATGTCATTGTGGTAGTGCAACCTTCCCTCAACTTCACGCCACTTGGTACTTGGCATGGTCTCCCTCACAATCTGGGCCGCAGAACAACACAAGGGACCAGAATGTAACATCATGGTCTAACATGAAGGAAAGAAAAGGTAGAGAGTAACAGACCCAGAAGACAATTGTCTGCCTGGTCCCCATGGCTCCTACTGTTTGAAAATAATAATTGTAACTGATCACTCCTGACACCATATGGATTACGGCCACCAAGGGAGGGATACCAGGACCCCAAGATCTAGCAAGCTCTAGGGTTGTGTAACTATCATCCAGTTTGGCCCAGGTAGAAAAGTACCTAAATCTGAGAAAGGGAAATTTTAACTATAGGCTAGCCTCTCTCTCTCATCCACCTCTCCACCTGTACGTTGTGAGATATACATTAGCTTCATGGATATGGATGCTCTTCTGTCCAACTGTAAATGTGTAGGACCTAAAAGCGGCACTTTCAGCTTGCTAGAATTACCCGCTATTAAGAAATTCCAAATAGGAGACCTGTATGTGCTTGTGTGTGTGCATGCTTATATGTTTGCTTAGAAATATACATATATATATGTATTAATCTCTGATTTGTACCTTACTCATATGTACATGTGTTGACTTGGGATACCTTCTAGTAAGTTAGTGTGAATCTTGCCATCTTCGTATCTGTAACTAAGTTGCCAGCCAATTATTTTGTTTACTCACCTTGTGAACCGCTAAATTGGTTAATGATCAAGTGCTGCTAAAATTCAACCTCTCAACCTGCCTTACATAATTAAAAACATTTGAATAGTTGCTAAATCATAACCATGTCAAATATTTTCATCCATGACAATCACGCTTCATCGAAACGGACATTATTTGGGACTTTGATTTTTTTAGGCAAGGCTTTTTCAATATTTCATATTCACTCTAATTGGGAAATACTTTGGAATTTCAACATCTTTAAGAAAATGGGGAAAATAAACTCCTTCCCTAAGACACCTATAAAGCAATAGTCTCCTTTCAAATTTCAAGAGAAGTCTTATATGTAAATGAATGACAGTAAAAGATTACATGATAAATTGTTTCAATTCACCTTTGTCTACATCAGCTGTATTCTGACCATCACTCTTAACAGAGTACTTCAACCTTTCCAACACGCTGCCCTGTCAAACACATTGAAAAACAGCTCTATTTCTATAGTCCACGTTTCTTTTACTAATTGGGCAGAGGGCAGCCAAGTGGCAGATGTGAGGTCTGTTTGGGGGTTTTGTTAGTTTTGGCAATCGTGGAATTCTCCTTTTAGGTCTGGGACATGGTGCACAGTTCTAGTTTAAGACACCCAGTCATCCTTCAAGTTCCTGGAATGTGTGGAGGACTGTTTCCTCATACAAACGTAAGATGTGCCAACCAGGAATGAGCCACTGCTAGACTTGCTACTCACAAACCAAGAAAACCTGCTTTGAAACATCTCAGTTAAGTGACAGCCGTGGCTGCAGTGATCACAATATTGTGGAGTTTGGGATATTGCTGAGCACATTGAAGGTTAGTACTAAGACCAAGGTTTTGGACTTCAGAAGAGCAAATTTCAGCTCACCCAGAGCTCAGTTAGCAGGGATTCCACGGGAAGCTTCCATGGGGGATAAAGGAGTTAGTGAGTTCTGGGAGTTTTTCAAGAACGCTGTCCTGGAAGCACCAGAACAGTTCATCCCCTTTAAAGATAGGGGAAGCAGGCGGAGCAAGAGAACTGAGAGCTTCCAAGTCTGCTCAAAACCAAGAGAGAAATGTACCAGAAAAGCAGATGAACACTCGTTTATAACTACAAGGGCATTGCTGGGGTGTGCAGAGATGCAGTTAGAAAAGCAAAAGCTCATCTCAAATTGAAATTGGCCAGAGGTGTCAAAAACAACAAGAACGCGTTTTTCATGTACATAAGCCACAAGCAGAAACATAAGGAAAATATTGACCTGCTGTTAAACAAGAGAAGTGAATTAGTCATCAACAATGTTGAGAAGGCACAGGTTCTCAACATTTTCTTCACCTCTGTCTTTACCATCACTGTTGAGTGTCAGGCCTTGGGAACAACAATCCAGGTGGATGCCAACACAGACCCACCATCAGTGAAGGAAGGGTTGGTGTGTGAGTTATTACAGGAGCTAGACCCGTACAAATCGATGGGCACTGACAATATCCAGCCAAGGTTCTTAAGAGAGCTGGGTGACCTCATTGCAAGGCAGCTTTCCATATCCTTTGAGAAGCTGTAGACGTCAGGGCAAGTCCCAGAAGACTGGATGAAGGTTAATATTACCCCCTTATACAAGAAGGACTTAAAGGAGGATTCAGGAAACTACTGGCCCATCAGTCTTACTTCAGCCCTTGGGAAAGTTATGGAATGAATCCTCCCGGGAGCTATCACAAGGCAAATGAAACATCTGATTGGGAAAAGCCAACATGGATTTACCAAAGGCAAATTGTGCTTGAGAAATCTCATGGCCACCTACAGCAAAGTAACCTGCTAAAGTGAGGTGGGGTGAGAGGTGGACATTGCCTACCTGGATTTCTCCAAGGCTTTTGATACAGTTCCCCACAGCCTCGTCATAGAGAAACTGGCGCTTTACAATCTAGACAAGTGGTCTGTGCAGTGGCTGGGGAACCAGCTGACAGGCTGCACCCAGGGGGTGGTGGTAAGCAGCTCCTTCTCAAACTGACAGCCTGTCAAAAGTGTGGTCCCCCAGAGATTGATACTGGGCCCAATACTGGGCTCTTTAGTATCTTCATAAGTTATTGGGACGATCAAGTGTATCCTGGCAAATTTTGCTCATGATACCAAACTGGGTGGACACTTTGGAAGGGAGAGCCACCCTGCAGGAAGACCTGGATAGGCTGGATGAGTGGGCTAAGAAGAACGTTATGAAGTTCAACAAGGATAAGTGTGCAAGCTCTTGTGCCTGGGAAAACACAATCCAGGAGTGCAGCACAGACTAGGATCTACCTGGCTGGGAGCATCTCTGTGGAAAGAGACCTGGGGATCCTGGTGGACAAAAAGCTCAATATGAGTGAACAGTGTGCTGCTGCGGCAAGAAAGCCAACAGGGTGCTGGGTTGCAAGGTCACCACCAGCAAAGATAAAGAAGTCATTGTCCCACACTACTCAGTGCCATACCTGGAATACTGTGTTCAGTTTTGGCTCCTGCTACACAAAAAAACATGTGCATAGGCTGGAGAGGGTCCAGGGAAGGGCCACCAAGATGATCACAGGACTAGGAAGACTGCACTGTGAGGGATGGCTGAGAGAACTGTGTTTGTTCAGTCTTGAGAAAAGAAGGCTTAGGGAAGACCTTAACACCATGTTCCAGTCTTTAAAGGGTGGACACAAAGAAGATGGAGGCTCCCTTTTTACAAGGATCACATGGAGAGGACAAGGAATAATGGCTTCAAGTTACGCCTGGGGACATTCTGATGGGACACAAAAGGAAACTTTTTCACAATGAGAACAATCAGCCACTGGAATAAGCTCCCCAGGGAAGCGGTGGATTCCCCAACATTGAGCACTTTTAAGACTCAGTTGAACAGGTTGCTGGGCCTCCTTGTGCTTTTGCCAAGAAAGGTTGGACCAGATGATCCTTGAGGTCCTTTCCAAACTGGTATTCTATGATTCTGTGAAGACCAGACACCTAGAAGGAGTTCTAGAACGGCAGGAGAATCAAAGAATTATCTTACAACAAAAGGGCATGTCAACACAGAACCAATCAGAAGACCTACAAGGAATACTTGAAATTAAACTGTCCCAGAAAACCTATTAAACTTGAGTTTGGAAAGCAAAACAGCTATGTTTCCATGGTGCCCCACAGGAATTAATATGCTCCACCAAGATGCATAGTTTATTAGCCTATGTAGATGTAGCTACATTGCTTCGTGTCCAGAACCAGCAGGAAGATGGCGGGCTGTGTCTCAGCATGCTGTTCTCTGTTTAACAATGAACTTGGCACATGAAGCTTAGCAGAGTAAAAAAAAAAAAGGGAGAGAATATAACTGCCTCCCACGTGTACATTGTTGTGGTGAACTCTAAAGAAGAAAAGCTCTGGGGACAGTGAAAGATGCTACTGGGGAAGAAGAGTTGGAATAGTAGCACTGATTATGAAGGTATTTTTACTGAAAATAAGAATTATTTGTAACCCTTAGAGGAGTGAGATTATGAAATGGCCTTCAGCTATGTAGTAGGGCAAGCAAACCTACCTGGTGTTAATTGAACCTGATACATTTCTGAACAAATTTATGACAAGCACTGGTGATAACAGGGGCTACATTAGGGTTCCCAGGAGGTTTTTCTTGGCTCTGCTTTCCTGTGACTGAACTAATTTTTAAGTAATGGACATAGACTGACCCAGTGTAACAAATGCCCGTGGCAAGGCTGTGCATGCAGCAGAGGTCCCCAGTCACTGTTAACCACACAGCAATGCTGGCTGCTTCCTGACCCTGGGACACAAGGTCTGCCTGGACACTCTGAAGTGATCCACCAAAAGTTGACGTTAAAAGGAGAAGCCAGAGAAAGATGAGTAGAGATTTTTTTTTTTTTTTTGTGTACCATAAATTCACTGGTTACATATCGCGTGGCTTTGTAGAACTTCCCTGTTCTAGGCCAAGAGCCACCTATCTACAGCTCTCAAACTGTCACAGACCACATGCCTGTAGGTGGGAGAGGCCATCTGAAGTGCCCATCCTGTGGATGACAGAGCGTTCAGGAAGTGTACTGCACTATCAGGAAGATACCATGCATAGACTGCTTTTCCACAGAAACTGTCTGCTGAAGCTATCCAGTAAGAATCATTCCAATATTAGCATTTTACCTTTGAAACTTATGCAGATAAAGAGAAGACAGAGTTTCTAAGGTAGTTGCAGGGCACAAAAGATGAGGAGCTTATTGTGTGAATTGAGAGTGCTCCTGGCTCCTCACTGGAGCTTGCAGCACAAAGAATTCTCTCTTAATTTCCTTTTCCTTTTTAACCCACAACTGACATCTTCCTTTGGCTATTTCAGCCTTCCGTAAAGCTGACATCTGCAACTTTTTCCAGGATTGGCACAACCCATAAAATCAACTGGTATTTTCTCCTGGACTAGGTTCTAAGGTGGTATTATTACTTTTATAAGGTGCTGAAATGATACTCTTGATAGAAATTAAAATTGCAGTGTGAATAAACTGACTGCTTTACATTGCCAATTTCAGAGAAATACAAGGAATGCATAACTGAGACCCTGCATTGCTGCATGTAGGTACAGGGTCAAAACTCCATCCTCTCTTTTCAAAGTCTAAATTATTTTGATTTTATATCAAGTGTAGCTCCTTTTACCACTCCCTTTATTTTTTTTCCTTCTAAAACATCCTAAAAACATTCCTGTTATGAATCATGATTAAAGGGAAAAAAAGAGTCTATAGCAGCCAGTCTTTATGGGATCTCCCCAGATGGTGCTAAACTGCTCTCCAAACACTCTAGTATACAGTTGCTTTAGATAATATAAGCCAGGATGGTTGGAATCTTGTATTTAAGCCAATAAAGCTAAGATGTGTGATTTTGCATGGGGGAAAGTATGGAACGCTAACATGAGTTGGTAAGATTTAGCAACCTCCAGCAGAGGAGGTAGGACAAATTGATGGAGGGCTTTTCCTCTACGCACTTCTGGTAGTGATTCCCAGATTGTAATAGTCCTTTCATTTTTTTCAATGGCAGACCTGTTTCTCCTGCCTTTCTGTAGGCAAATTTCTTTTGTTCCTCGGTGAACCTTTTATTCAGTTAAATCTATCCTAAACACTAAGTTATCCATAAAAGCTTAATGATATGAGAAAGAAACAATTCAAATTATGAATTTAGAATCCATAAGCAAAATCTGCTGGTTTTCAGAATGTGCACTTCTAAAAGGACAGAATCCCTCCACCTGGTATCTGTAGTGAATACATTAACAGCACTTAAAACATTTATCTTTCATGATAAAACAAACTTATTTCCTGAACTCTTCCAAATGACAGCTTGTGGGTCACCAGCAGCTCCTAGCTTTGCTCATTAAGAAAACTAATTTCAAACACTGCCAATTTTCTTGACTCTGCTGGCTGATGGGCAGTTTTACCAAGCGAAGACACTTTCCAGTGCCTCTGTCTTTAGATAGAATTGCCTATGGTGTCTTTTCAGTCACTTCTGTAGACTTTTCTTCTACTTTCTATAACTAGTGTTAAAGTTGTCATTTCATCTGTCATCTCTGTACATTTATGTTGGAGACACACCCTGCTATACAATATAAACACAGCTACACCTTATACATCAATTACCATTTCTATTAGGAACAGAAATATCATCCTTTCTATTGTGAACACAAAGTAAGGCACAGAGCAGAATCATCAGCCCAGGGTTTTATGGTGAAATAAGTCTTAATAATTTTTTAAGTTTTAATAAATTTTTTAAACTGTCTGTCTCAGTCTCCATTTCTGAAGAAGAGGAAAGTAACAGCCATATTTCAAGATTTGGTTTGGTAATGTCTGTGGAGATGGAAAAGTCTAACATTGAATAGCAAACCTAAGATCTGTAGCATGATATTCCTACATTTTCTTTAACATAAGAATTTTAACTGCTTGTTACTTTCATTTTTGCTGCAACTCAACAACCTTTCTGCCACTACTTATCAAAAGTAAACAGGAGATAACTGTTCTGAGTATAGATGTATTGCTATAGTAAAACAGTCTGTTGGCCTAACATGGGACTCTGTAACGTTGTCTTTTTGGAAAGAGCTCTTACCCAGTTGAAAAGTTCACCTTACCATATCAGTTATTTCTGTTTGGAGATATTTTAACTTTTTGTTCCTAATGGAAGCCAATTAGAAATATGAAATATTTCTAATATGTTTTTAATAACCCTAGAGGTTAAACGTACATCTGGTGTCCCTATTTAACATAGAGCTTTATCTTTTGCATGTTGCTAATGGTAATTTAGAAGGGGGGCAGAAAGGAAAAGAAAAACTTCCCTGCCCTAACACTTGCATATTTTTCTGTTATGAAGACGGCAGCCTCCATTTCTCATTTGACATATGAAATAGCTCTGCCATAAAACCCTGTATTTTTCAGCTTTGTGTTTAATTGTTGAAGCCAAGAAAAGGAGGTGAAGAAATAAGACAGATCTTACTTGAGCTGACACTGTTTAAAAAGTAGGCTATGGCAAGCATGGCTCTCATTATATTTAAGTGAATTAGTCTGTTTCCTTTAAAAAAGGAGGCGAGGGGAAAGGAGAGATTAACAAGCCACCAAGGGCCTGCTGTAAGATTTTGACACTTTTAGTGGCTTGTGACATATGACTTGTGAGTATCAACTCTCCTTCAGAATTAGAAAACAAATCTACCATTTGTATAGGAAATAAAAAAAAAAGTCAATAGCAAAAAACTCTGCTACAAGGTCATGTTAACTAGTATTCATTAGCAAGGTATTTATTGGAACAGGAGAATGAGATGAGTACTTTAGCTGAGTAAACTCTGAAATTATTATTAGATATCTAGAAGTCTCTAACATTTGTCATCCTTTGCTAGGCCAAGCATATGCTATGGTCCTCCTGAAGAAATTAATCTCATGTGTCCAAATACTGCAATAATAACACTGATTTCTACTTATTCTCAAGTTGTTTCACATGATGAGAGCTTTTACATCATAAGCTCAATAGAGTGAGCTCTCAGAGGTGCTCAGAGCAATAGCTGCACAAGGATTACACCTTAAAATTTAAGTGTGCTCTTCAGTTAGAGGCCTTACAGATTCTTTGGAAACTTCATCTTATGTGGTACGTTAGGTGCATTGCCATGCAATCTACTCTTGCATTGTCAGTATGTCTGTGAGTGTGTAACAGGAGTTTTTAATGAAGAACTTCCACAGCTTGGCACACAAAACACGTCTATAAATGAAGAGCTTGTATATATATACCCATACATATGTATTTATGACTGGGTACTGTGATTCTGAAACTACCATGAAAAAATATTTAGTTGGAAAACCAACAATAGGAATATTAGAAAATGCAAAACCAAAGTTTATTCAAGCACCAACATTATGTTCCCATCCCCACTATAGAACTAATGAGAAGTGTCTGGTAACCTCAGCTATAACTTCTTGTATTAAGCACAAGGTAACAGAAAGTAGTTAGATGTTTTTACATACTGGTTTTCCTGCTCATCATTACAGATACTTCTCGAGTCTGCACTGATGTGTGAATGCAGATACTGGAAGTCCTCATATCTGTGGCTCCCTATTTAAGGATTTTAAACTGTGATTAATGTTTGGGGATCCCTGGATAACGAACTCTCCCTCCATCTGCACAGTGGCAATTTTTTGGTAGCATTATTGAGTTTAATAGTTCAGACAGACAGCACTAAGGATCTTCCTGAATATAATCCCTGTAGTTTGCTTTTTCTTTTTTTTTTTTAAATTTAATTCTGGGCATAGGAATTACTGTTATTCAGTCTGTACTGAAAAGATACATCAGTCTTTATTACGCCCTGAGTACAGTGGAAAACAAAAAGGTTACATTTTGCTGACCTTTATGGTCTACTGTGTACATTTATAAAACCAGCAAAACCCAAAAGGGAAGAGTTCCACAGAAAAATTATTATGGATATTTTACAATAATGTTTGTCTCCAAATCCTCGTCTTTGCAAAATGTTTCCTGTTTCATAAGCAGAATCAGCTGCAAGCAGCGTCCACAAATGCATGTGTGGCAGAACTGAAGGAATAAAGCATGCATGGTGAATTTTGAGCAAATCTGGATAATGCTTTGAGGAATTATTTGGTGTGTGGTCTGAGGCAAGAAGCCACAGAGAGGCGGAAGTTAATCTTATGTACTCCCCAGCTGCAGATACATCTTTTTGAGAGCAGACTGCAGCAGGAGACACAGAAGAAATGACCAAGAGACCAGATTAATACCACATGAGCCAAGTGTCAGCCTCATTATATGTGTTTTCACTAAAGTTGAAAAGACTTTAACTCGGATGGCTGTCATTTCAAACAGAAGTTGTGACATGTAAAAGTAACTGTAATAAATTAAACTGAAAGAATAATGTCTGGGACACTAGAGGGGAAGTATCAATAACAAAAAAAAATAGTAGGAAAAGAAATAAAATTCAAACAAATAATTCTAGTAGCTTAACTCCAACACATAGACAGCATTTCAGAGAAATTAAGTCAGTCCCAAAAATATATAATTCGGCCAAATAAAATACCTTTTAGGTGGAGATCATGCTCAAATTTCTTTGACTGATAGGTCTGACAGTAAAGAGAAGAGAATGAAATTGCGACTATATTTTAAGCCTTTAATCATGGAAATTATATATATCCATGAGCTAAAACATCCTAATGTTCATATCTGCAAAGCAAAATAAACTTTGTTGTTGCTCATAACTATAAATGTCCATGCAGCACAACCAGATCTACACCTTAGCTTATAGGACAGATCCAATTTGCACCTATGCTCGTGTTATTTGGTTAGGAGCTATTTGGCCATTAAATTTTGTATTACTCAAATTTGTTGAGTAATCTTGACAGAGACCTTGAAAAAGAGGCTATAGATTTTTTTTCTTAGGAATCTTACATTTTTTCTAGTCAGAAGACAAACACAAAGTCTGCAAGAGTTAAGAAGCAGCCTATTCTTTCATGTACTGTAAGAGGACAAAACTGCCCTTGCTATTCATTATATACATACCTTTCTGTAAAAAGAGAATGATTACCCTCCTGGTAATCCTTTGGGTTTTTTTTCCTGGCACTCACTACAGTGTTACTGGTGTGCTTCACAAATAATTTGTTTTCATAACATCCTTGCTCATGTAGGAAGTATTACTATCCTCATTTTACAAGCAGCCAAGAGCCAAAGAGATATTAGAGTCAAATACATTTATAAATTTTGGGGTACAATGGATAATAAACATATATAGGACCTGATATTTCATAATACCCATAATAACACTTTATGGCACTCCCTGTACTCAAAGTTTAGTTCCTGCAGATTATCCTTGTGCCAAATTGTTCAGTCTTCTTTCCCCCTTTTTTAAGCAGATTCCTCCTCTATGTTGCTTGATCGTCAGCAGGTGAAGCACAGGGAACTCAGAAGAGTCCCTCAGCTCCCTTCATGCCCTGGGTATCTTCACAGCACATGGTGAAGCATATGAGCCTTTAGCCTTATGCAATTCCATCTTGTCTTGATAAAAAAAAACCCGACCCATTGTGTACATTAAGAGTCTTTCAAAGTTCACAAATTCCTCTGCAAAGAAAGCTGGTAGCAGTTTTGTGAGGTATACCATCCAGCTGAAACACACTGCCTCATCCAAAGCCCTACAGCAAGGAATTTTACACACCACATTTACTAACAGTAATCTTCCTATGTCTTCCATAAAGTGATCTTAAAATGTCTTTTAGCAACATCAGTGGGTTCAGTCTTGTAGCTCCTCAACACACAATTGCCATCAGCTTTTAAGCAATCAGCAGTCACTGCTCTTGGCTGGTTTATGCCATATGAGAAAAGGAAGTACCAAGGAATAACTAAGTAGTATGTAGCTGTTACATAGCCTAAATCCCATGGGTTTCAGTTACCACTGGAATCAGGTTCCAGACTGTGTTCCAGTTACCACTCCTCAGGTTATTCAGGCACGTGAAGCTGAGAGAGAAATGGTCCATTTCTCTACATGGTACTTCAAGCAGAGATCCTTGTTAGTATTGTCCCCTCTCCCTGTCCTGCAGTATCCCCCAGTGTATGTTGGCAATAGGAAACATCATCATTGCTAGGATGGACCAAACTGTGAGTCTGCATGATTTCAGCATCTTCCTCCACCCTCCTTGGCCTAGGACTCAGGCTGCCCGCAAAGCAAAACCCAAGGGAAGCAGCAAAACTGCTTGAATTGAATCCATTCCTGGGCCCCAGAAAGGGCGTAATTTCCATGTGCCAGTGCTAACCTTAGTAAATTTTGGGTTAGCTGCTTAGCTCTTAACTTAAGAACTAAGTTGCTTAAGTTCTTAAGCAACTATGCATTGCTTAAGAAGTGAGTCCCTGCTTGCGTGTGCTCATTGGTGCTTGGAAGCAGAGGTGATGCTGGTCTGCGAATAAAAGCTGTTGATGTGGCTGAGATGTTACTATTCATAATAATCAGTGTATTTGCACAACATGTGCCTTCAGCATCTTCACCTGTAGGAAGCTGAAATAATCATTTCCTTCTATTTCTTACGTGCTACTCACTTTCCAAGCTATTTCTGTCAGAACCAGGTAAAGAGATAGTTTAAAGAGTTTGCAATAGTTTGGATGTCTGGCTGTACTTCAGGGTGAAACTCACTTTTACAGTAACTTTCTGCTCCAGTTTATACAGGGTGGTGCCTTAGCCCAGCCCTTTGGCAAAATTACCTATGCTGACCCAGCTAAGGGTAGCACCGAAACCGCATATGTATTTTTTATGGGGAGAGGTTGTCTTTCCAGCACCTGAAGAGCCAGCTGAGCAACTAGGCCCAGACCTTGAAGCAGTGTAACAAAAACCGGCCACAACTCAGCTCACGTGGTAACTCTAGACTCTTTCTGCTGCTTCTTTTCATGTTATCATTAGGTGTGCAGTTATGGGTCCTCATGGGTGCACACAATTTCTGTATTGCAGTTATTAGCACTAGTGTTTTGCAAAAGAAAGGTGTCCTGTCATCAGAAGGTGGGCCAGAGCCCTGCTCTGCTTCCCCTGAGACAGGGGAGAAGGACACAGTGAAGTCAGCTAAGGTTATGGCTCAGAGGAAGGTTTTCATTAGCTTCCTTTCCTGCAAGGGACAGGTGCCACAGGTACTAAGATACATCACGCAGATGAGAGAGGTACTTCGAAATTGACATGGTTTGAACTTTTGATTTTCACCTCCAGGAAAACTATAGGAAAGAAATAAGTATCTGGGAAATACACAGAGATCAAATCTTGTTCTCTTGAAGTCAAGAGGCTGCATCATTGAACATCAGGAGCTATAGCATCTCCTAAAATTTCTGAAGACACTAAAACTACAGTCTTATAAAATTCACTTCATATTAAATACAGTTATCCTGTATCGTATTCTAGAGCATATATTCCCTTGCTCACTCTAGTCAAAGTTACTGAATATATGAACTTGTAACTACATTACTACTTCACATCTTAAAGATAAGCTTACAAAATATGACAATACTTGATAACACTAAACAGCAGTCATAAAAATACTCTATTCCACCCTCAAAAGATTAAAACACTTAGAAATTTAGGATATCTTGATGTCCTTCAGGTGTACGTTTCTCATAAAAAATGAGGTGGATGCTACCAGCATAATGAAAAGCTGAAGAAAACTCAACCAAACGAAACACCATTTTTTTCTTCTATAACACAGGTTTGCTCATGGCTGCTTTAAACAGCTTATTACTGCCAAACCCAAGTTTTCCCACCTTTCTGCTTGCAATTAGTCCATACTGACTTTGACATTAGCAATAGAGCAGGTTATTAATCCTCTTGAAGAAGGTAATGTGAAGAAGAGAATCCCAGAGCATGTACCAGACAGTATCTATAGAATTCAGTCACAGAAGAGACAATGAAATTGGGAGTGGGAAGAGTTTATATCCCCATGCTGATTACACACTTTTAGATAATTCAGCAGGCACCTTAATGGCTTCACATATTCAGGCTCTGAGCAAACCGATGATGCAGTGAGATGAGAGAGGACAATTCAACATCACTGACGGTTCACAGCTGCCAAAAAGGATAAGCCATGCTTCCCCTCTCCCACTCATGACACATGCTGCCCCTATTTCTTTCTTGTCATCCTTTCCAGGGTTGCTCTGGCACTCGTCACACTTCCCATCCCCTTCCTCTAATGCGGGCACAATATCGTTGATTTATACTCAGCCTCCACTTAGCACCATGCCTTAATTCCAATTAAACAACATCCTGAATGCTTCCAAAATGCTTCAATGTTCCCTCCCCAACTCCCACACACACTGACTACAGCTGCACAGATGTGCATCAGGAACCTGAAAGGGAACTTAGACTGCCTTTATTTCTATGTAATGCTTGAACCTCTAATATCAGTGGCAGAAGAGGGAAGAGCAATTAGGCTCCTCAGGCGCCCCTGTTTTCACTTCTGCTCCCCGTGTAGGAAGAAGAGTCAGGAACTGCAAAAAACCAAGTAAGTTAATTGTCCTTCACATATGTTTTCCACCATGAAAGGAGTAGGCGTCATATTGCTTTACTAGATGAAGGTTTATGAAAGATATGATCTTTATTTTTTATATACAATTCATGAGCATCCATTTTCTACTGTCTGTAGCCTTTTTCTCTCTTGCACAATGCCAGAAGTTATGGAAGGGGGTACAGAGAAAAGGAACGAAACTTTTTGTTGTAGTTTCAACATTTCTTTTTTCCTGAAAGTCAGCCTCGATGTGTGTGAAAATTCCTCTTTAACTGTAGAAGATATACACTACTGACAGATTATTTAGAGGTAAATGTGAAAGGGGACAGGCTAATAATTCTTTAGGCTAACTATAAAATAAGGGAATGCTTTACAGCTGACACTGTGAGTATATCAACCCAGTAATTGGATGCACGTGTTAGTAGCAGTAAAACGGCACTGTCCAGTTGTCCACCTTACATGGGAATCTACTTTGAGTGTATTCTTTGATTTACTGTTGCAATTAGAACTGAATGTTCAAAGAAAGAATAAAAGTGACCTAATTTAAAAGCAAAGAGTGCCTTTAAAGCCATTATTTAGCGTGTGACCTGGCTCACTTGGAACCGTTTCTTTCCCTTGTAACTTCCATTTGTTGCACTGTACTCATGAAGTAGTATAATCAGTTTTAATAATCCACTCAGCTAATGAATTCAGTTTTAATATCCATTCAGTGATTAAAGATTAAGCCACTTCCTCCTCACTCCTACCCTTGAAGATTTTAATTTCTTCATAAACACAAAGAGTTTTCCCAGGCTGACTTTTCAAGACGTCATATAACAGTGTTTCCTGTTGTTTCCTTTGTACTATATTGTCACTAACAGTGATGTTTTACAACAAATTGGCACTAGAAACAGAAGCAATTAATACAGCCAGGAAAGGATCTTTCTACTTAACAAAACTAATAGTTACAAGTACCCTTGACTACTTTTCTGTGTTCAAAGCACTTGAGCAATAAAAGGCTGCAAGATATTAAAATATTACATCAAAATAAATTGTCAAAACAAAAGAAGGAGAATCTGTTTGATAAGTACATACAGTTAGACTAGCAGCACTAAAATACCTACCGACCGAGAAGTGTACGTGTGCCAACATTAACTAAATGCATCCTCCATTTCTGATCTGATAATTCGGTCATCATAGCCCAAAGCAAGCAAAGGTTACTTTTCGATGCAATCTCATCAAGCTGACATTCGTTGTTAATACTGATAAATATTCAAACTATTTGTGCTGTTTGAAGTGGCAAAGAGGTCATTAGATGACAAACCCCAGATTATTAGGATAAGGTGGTTCAGTGTTTTACGGAGACTGCAAGCAATGGTAGCAAGTGTTCAAAATCTGCAAACTGAAATTTGAATTTGGTGCTGTTTTGGGGAAGAAGGGACTGTAACAGCGTGATTCAGAAAGCTCTTTAGAAAACTGAGACAACAATCAAACAAAAACAGGTCATGAAGGGAGCATTATAACAAATCCTGAGCTGACCAAATGATTTCTCAGCTTTGCTGACACTATTTCTATACCCCAAATAGTAAATTTAAGAATAGAAATACACAACTGTTTACAAAGGTACTTTTTTTCCTATTCAGAACCTTCCTTGTGAAATACATTACTTGGACAGAGGTAAAGTCAGGAATCCCACCAGGACAGGAGATGTTGCCCTCTGTTCATACAGGTACCTGCTATTTTTAACTTAAGACACACAGGTTAGCAAGATTTGCTCATAGAAGGATTCTTCCCTTTCCAAAATCAAAGGCTCTGCAGAATAAGTGAAAACTCCCCTGTTGCAGGATCTGATCAGACTCCCATTTGAAGTGAAAAGGCCCCTATTCACACATACACAGCTCAAAGACATCTGAAAGTCATCTTAACATGCCTTATTTCAAAACAGAGGATCTTATCCTACAAGTGAATGCATCCAAGATGTTTCAGAAGTGTAAGCACATTCTATAGTGCTCACTCAGCTAACGCCCTCTTGAAGGGAAGCTTTGACCGAGCCACTACCTGAGAACCCTCCCATTAAAACAGCAGCACGGCATCCGTTTTGTTTCTTTCTTCTGAGGTTCTAGGAAGAACAAACTTCCAATTGCCCCTTTCTTTTTTTTTTTTTTTTGCAAGTGGCTATAAGTTAGATTTATGAAGACAAAAAGACTTCTTACAACTGTATATTTTGAACAGATTTATGACATGGCTACAGCATCAGCATGGAGGGTCCACAAGGCAGGAATGCAGTAAGGGTAACAGGAGAGTGTCATGTAGATGTTAAATAGTACAATTCTTTCCACATTCATAAATCCTAAGTGCCTAAGGTTGTATACTGCTGGTTATAAATTATGTAACTGAGTTCTGCAGAGGAGAAGACAAAAAAGACTTAAAGTGAGAAATCACCTCTATAAGAACTTACACATTTCATATTAAAGAACCTAAGTTTCAAATTACTTCACTAAAACAATATTATTTCCTATTCTAAGTCTTTTTGATAGGTAAGAGAATAAACCAGACCTCTATGGAGAGTAAAATAACAAAACACATATGCCTACTAATCCGTCTTCAGAAAAACAGAGAAGTTCTCACATTAATTTACAAACACCAACTCATGAGGAGTTGATAACCCCAAACAGCTAGCTTAAAAAATGTTCTGTGGCGAAAGAATATATTTTACCACATATTCTGTTCTGGTTTGAGATTTACAGCTGAGGTTAAGGTACCTACCAAGCTTTATGATTTTATTACACTTGACGTATAATCAAGAAACTGAGTATCAAACTGAGTATACTTAATCAAAACACATTGACTGCCATTTTTATGTATATAACCAAATATATGGTACAAATCTGTATTTACATGTCATGTTTTAAGAGCACACACTTAAAACCCAAACGATCAGCATTTCTAGTAATTAAAGTGTTTGTTTACAATCTTTTGGCCTATAGAATGAGGCTCAAAACTTTCTTGCTATTAGCCACTGTGTTGCTAATCTGATTCCACTAACTAAAGCAAAACCAAAGGGACTTCAGCAGATCCTGAAGCTATGTATAAAAGATAATTCCATACTCAAGGGAAAAGCCTGGAATAGGTTAGCTCATGAGAAGCAGCAAATTATTTCATGCTAGCTCCCCCAGTGAACACTCTTTCCCTGCAATTGCAGTGCCGTTGCACTGTTTGGATTAATCCACTTTGGATGCTCAGAAGGCCAATTAACAGCCTCTCAGCTGCTGTATGCCCTTCAACTTTGTTTGAGCTCAATTAGCTCATGCAGCTGAGGATCGAGCCCCTTTTTGTCCACCTACATGGAGCAGAGGTGACACCAGACAGTGGCTGTGCCGCCATCTACCGTAGGTTTTGCATAGCACCGCTTGGTCCAAAGCCGTAGGAATCGCTCCAGCAATTCTTCCCAATAACATTCAGGCTCAGTGACACGGAATCCACTCCCTAAACACGTACCTAAATAACGGCCTGATCCCGCAGCCCTTGCTCAGGCAGAACTTCCTCCACACACTGCAAGTTAGCTGCTGCTAATTCAGCATCACATACTGCGTTACCATTCCTCTGCTTTTGAGATCTGTCCTGTAAATGTAAAGTCTGTGTGCTTCACTATTAACCATTGCCTTAAAAGTCAATTGAATGTAGCATAACACTCAAAAATACGTTCAAGTTTTCCTGAACCAGTTTATCACATATCACGTAGCCCAATGCATGCCATCCGTTAAACCCAAAGAGATTCACTGTCTTCATGAAAATTTTCTGGGTGCAAGTCAGAAGCTGCACACATGCCATTATCTCTCCATTTTAATGTATGGCTTAAGCTTCCCTTGGTCATCCCAGATTGCAAGTTATATTGAAATCTTTTATCATTGCTCTTTGGAGCCTTTTTGATTGCCCCCTCTCCCCCCGAGTAAGTCTCCAGAAAGCAGTTCAGCTCTCCTTATTCATGCATGCAGATGGCTCTATCACGAACAGGGGGCAACGGACTTCACAGTTGTGATACTTGTGGGATCATGTAGTAGTTGCATTTTGAGGACCAACTTCCAGATGTAAGGAACAATAAAACAAAACCTAAAAATTGCCCTACTAGTGACAGACACCCTCCAGCTATGCCAAACTCTGCAAGTTCCCCCAGCCTCCTGACAGAGCAGTCAGAAGCCACCTCCGCTCCCATTACCCAATAGGTAGAGAAAGGCTGATGGAATGGTTCCAAGCAATCAAGTCGGAAAACATCTGCCAGAGTAAACTTTAATTTAGCACACTCTACACAATATTTATAGAGCAGATCTATGAATGCTGCTTGAGCCATTTAAAGGCTGGAGACTAAATTCTGTTTTCTGAATGTTTATTCTGACTTTCTCCAACTGTTCTTCTTACTTGACAGTGCTTAGTTGGCAGCGAGCCATGAAAGCTGTTGTCTAATTACACAACATATCATGATCTTACAGCCCTACAGATAAGGCTTTACTGCAGCATAAATGAATTTTAAACATTAGCATATGAGAAAAAGACAATTAGGCTCCAATTAGAATACTTCAAAGCCTTGTGTGTCAATAGTCATTATTATTTGTTTAAGAAAGCATGGTTTTGAAAGAGGAACTTATATTAGATATTATATAACCTTTAATGTTAAACAGGCTACAATTTAGTGGGATGGCTGGCTAACCCTTTGTGCATGGCAGAAATCTATTCATACGTGAGTACGTACTTTAGACTGCCTTAAAGATACCATATATTTCATGTAATCAGTCCACTGAGGGATTACCACAGCATTATGATGGCATAGCTACATATGAGGTTAGGAGAAGCATACATTTTGTGAATCTCTTGCAACATTTTGCTACATAAACAGCCTTGAAATAAAGGCATAGTTAATCTATTCTTAAATGGTCTCAAACTATGTACTTTTACAGAAAACACAATTTCACATTGCAAACTATAATGACTGTTAAAGAACATACAACTCTTTGACTTATCTTCTGCTAAGAAGATCCTAATTGCTTTGTATTTAAAGGTGTTTTACACTAGGTCTGACTTCGTGATGTGAGTGCAGTTAGCAAGTTTCAAGTTTTAAGATGATGGGGTCCTTTCTTCACTGCACCTAAAACTCGAGGGACGGGACACAGCTATGTGTAATAAAAACATTGCTTTACTTTTATATGAAACAAATTGCATTCTCCTCTCTTTCAGTAGATACTTTGCAGATAGAACAATAACCACGACATCACCACGAACACCAATTCTCTTCCTGGTGCACTGACTAGAAAGCTAGGGGAAAAAAAATATCATACCCTACAGCTGCATGGGGTAGGTAGTTCTTGCACGTAGACTGAAAAAGTAGAAAGATGTATTTGTGCATTTCAGTGTATTCTACCGCTTCTTGGCAAGACCATGCAGAAGGTCATGCAGGCGTGCATCTTAACTCACAGAACAGTTCTGCTGGCTGAGGGGGACTGCTCAGATGAGTAGTTACTTCTCTGAGTACACTGTTGTCAGACCAGGCCCCTTACAGCCTTCTCAGCAGCGATGCTCTACACAGAATGGCTGTTCTCGGAGACGCACACAAAGCTTTCAGCCTCTCACTTTAGGAGAATGATGCTGTCCTCCTCCATAAATTAAGTAATCTAAGAAATACAGTGGCAGAACCTGATTCCACACAAATTCAAAGTGAAGCCTTCACCATAGCTCTGTTTTTCAAGAGTGTGGCTTTCCATGAAATCCAGAAATGGAGGTGGTAAGATTCAGCTGCTTTGACATCTAAAGCTTTTACAAACATTAAGTGCACGATAAAGTATGAAGTTGCAAGGTGGAGCAAGTGAAGCAGTGACATATGATACAGCAGCCCTCTCCTCCCTGTTTGTAAGCCTACGTTATGGTTCTTTAACAGAAATACAGCTGAATTAACAGAATGTCTATCAGACAGCATGGCAATCTACTGAAGTCCTCCACGCTTTACACTTCAGTTAACAAGGGATCTGCTTAAAGTCACTTCAGCAGACTTAAAACACTTAAAACGAGTTGGTTTAATTTAACAGAGAATTTATCCCCAGCTTTATCTGAATTTATGTAAAACAACCAAGAACCAAAACGTGGTTCTCCACCAGTGAAACAAGTCAGAGAATTTCTTCCAACACTTGCATAACAGGGCTTGCTTTTTCAGCATGCTACTACAGCAAGACGCAGTCACTTAAGAGTTACAATGCAATATATTGTGATTTACTACGGTTACTTCAATTTGAGATTGCACAGGCAGGAAAACCGAATAAAGGTTACGTTTCTAGCACTGACAGCCAAAAATACATTACCAGAAGCATGCTGTTACTAAAAGCCTAATTAGCACGACAGAAAAGCTTGAAACTACAGCCCTGCAAACAGCCATACGACTTTTACTTTGAAACCAATTTTTTTTTTTTTTAAAATATATAAATAAATAAATAAAAAAACACGACAATGAAATGCGTGTGAGGTCCGTGCGAAGGCAGCCCCAGATGTTTACAATGGAGCGAG
>JAHREE010000378.1:4901539-4960979 GCA_033628505.1 Tringa tobata
TTTTTTTTTTTTTAAAAAAAAAAAAAAAAAAAAGGAAACTTGTTTTCTAGCGGAGGATTTTATTTTTTTTTTTCGGCAGTGAAGTGCTTGAGAAAGCCACCTGGAGCTTGTTGCCTGCTAGATCTCCCCCTCCCCCCCGCTGGAGGAGGGGTTGGGTGGAGAGGTTGGAAAGAAGTATATACTACAGGCAGACCCTGGAAAAGCAGATTATATGCCGGTCAGAGAGAGTAAAAAGGGAAGAGACATAATTAGCTCCTTTTCCTTCTTCTTTGCCAGCTTCCATGGAGGTCTTTCTCCCTCCTTTAATGAATCACTGATTTCTCGCTTCCGTTGCTGAAATAAAAAGTTCACACTTTAGCCTGCTCTTCCTTTTAAGCCTCTCAAGATTTATTGTGTCTCTTTCCCCACCCTCACCCTCCTTGTCTCAAAAGAAATCAGGGCCCTAAATGACCATTTTCTAATTGCTAACATGAGTCATTTACTGAATCACGCGTCTGACTTCAAAGCAAAAGGGGCTTTATTGGGATTGCAAAGGTTTGCCCATAAAATCTGTCTGAATATTTGCTGGTGTGTTTTTGGTGTTTCTTTTTTTTTAAACTAATGCAGTTTCCTCTGCCAGAAAGAAACAAATTTTCCATTTTCAAGGCTATTTTAAAGTGATTTTTCAAGCTATTATTTTCCGGGAGGGGCGTATGTTGTTGGTTTTTCCTTTGATTCCATCTTTCCTAATGGATTTGTCATTTCACATACTGAATGTTATGACAGATTCATATTTCTAGCTCATCACTGAACTGTCAGCTTTCCCAGTAATTAACAGGCATCTTCCATATGATGTACTATCTTTTAACACCAGAATGAAGGATCAGGGACTGACAGGATATGGGCAGCATGCAAGACATTACATTTTGGTTCAGTATTTAGTATTGTAAAACAACTGTTTTG
Organism: Tringa tobata; assembly: GCA_033628505.1. Classification (NCBI taxonomy): domain Eukaryota; kingdom Metazoa; phylum Chordata; class Aves; order Charadriiformes; family Scolopacidae; genus Tringa; species Tringa tobata. The sequence goes on from JAHREE010000378.1 coordinate 4,902,482, forward strand.
GAATGCAAGTAGGTGGAAGATTTACTAAGAGGATGGAGTAGCAGAGAAGTGAAGTGGTACAGAAAGACATTGAGTAGCTCAATATGTAAACCTAGAACTTTTTTGAAATAGAGGCAGTTTAATAACACAGATCAGTGGAATGCAATGGAAAACCGCCTATGCAATTACATTTGACATTTGGAGTAAATCTTGATTTAAACAACAAAAATGCAGAAAAGAACAAATAGTTCTAAAATTAGACTGATTCATTAGATTAGGATGTTAAATATATTGTTAACTTCACAACAGAAATTAGAAATGATTTTCTCCAATTATGGTGTTTATTCTGGAGAGAGTCAGCTCCTAAATTTATGTGTTCAGCTTCTGGGGGTGACATTTAAACAGCCTTAAAAATGAAACCATTTAATGTTAGAATCAATATGTTTTATGATGTTGTTTATGGTACTTCAGAGTATTTATTCTGCTTGTATTTTCACTGAGTGCAAGGCATTTCAGATTTTTTTTTTTTGTGAATCTGATTTAGGTTTTCCATTTGTGGCAACTGATGAAAAAAAAACCCCAACAAAAAAAACCCAAAATGAAAACATAAAGCCTACTTTTCGGTGAATGCCTGACAGCTTATATGTATGTCTACAAAGATGATGTCAATGTTTGCTTGCTGTCTAGGTCATGAAGGGTACAACATAGTATTCCTAAAATTGCAGTTCTTTTGATTCCGGCAGCTTAAATAATAAATAATTACCATAATGTCTTAAAATTATACATTTGAAGAAACCATTCATTTTTTTCTTTTTTTTTTTTTTTTGGCCATATGCTGGAAAATACAATGAATTGGCTTTTTAGGTTTTCTGGTGGCAGGAGAACATAGTAGTATGGGGGTCAAACAGATACATTTAACTCCTACTGATTAAAAAAATAGGTACCATCTTGAATTTACTCAAAAAGAGTCCTGTTTAGACCTGTTCCTGGCTTGTGATTAGCTGATGTTGGTTGTAAGATCTTGTGGTTAAGAACAAAACCCACATATCTGGAATTTCATATTAAATCTGCTTCTGGCAGGTGCAATATTCGATGCAGTACTTAAAACTACTACAACGCATAGAGCCCTTTTCTATCCCGTGTGATGACAGGGAGGGCATTTACAAAACAGAGTCCAAATGAAAAGCTGACATAGCTTTTTAGATTATATCTCATTCTTTTTTCTACTTTCTGTACAGGCTTTCTTTTATAGCACAGTTGAATCCCTAAATACCCCACTACTTTGTATTGTCAGGTCACCTCTTAGGTTAGCCTGAGAAAGCCTGAGAAAAGTTCCACAGGAAAGATGCACTATTTAACGGAATTCAATCTGTCCCAATAGATTTGAATCACTAACATAAATGTATGAATGTAGATTATATCTCTGTAATGAGGCCTGAATCATTCTCAGTTACTTCAAAGGACTGAAATTCAACCTTCCTTTTTAGCAGCAGCAATCAGACCTTAATGGGTTCCTTTATTAATTGTTCCATTGCTAAGCTTGAAAAGCAGCTACCTTCAGTACAGGTCTTAGACTAGAAATGGTACCTGCTGGTTCTAAAACAGTGTTTCTGTTTTGCCTTTTACCGCTCTTAGATTCTATAAAAAGTTTCATGCACTGCAGTTCTATAAATGCTGAATTACATTGACCCACCCGGAACGAAATAAAGGAACCCATTTCTGAAATTTCTGAAATATTTTAAGAATTTTCTTTTCGGGATGTTTTCTTTCCACAGAATGTTGAGGGAAATGAAATGCACAGGTGAATTTTAATGAAAAATAGTCTAAACAAAATATTTTTTGATACTTGTAGCAATAGATTATGTCATGTTTTTGTCTTTTGATCAGCAAGGAGGGATGATTAGAGGTTTCTTTGTGTTTGTTTTTTTTTTTTAATTTTTATTTCCTTCTGAAGTAGATTACTTGAATCAGAGAAGGAATATTTTAAGATAGTTGGATTAGATTTTTGCCTGGTATGATTTCCCTTAGGCAAGGCATATCTTTTCTGGTGCTGTAACTAAGTTCTGTCGATGCCTTTGAGTGTTAATATAGTCAGCTCACTCTCAGGTGTCGCCAGCCCCTCAGTTTGAATTGCTAGATAGCAATCATGAACATTTGCTGCTTACAGTATGATGAGAGATGCATGTGCATCTTCTGGTCATGGGACCCAATTCTGTTCTTATTCAAGGTGTTGGGAAATTTGCCAGTGATTTCATTGAGAGAGATCTGGGCCAGGAATGTCACTGCCAGAGAGGCAGCTCTGCCAGAAATGAGGCGAGGGAAGCCAAACGCCAGTGACGGCTCAGATGCCTCCTTCTGTATGCAAGTTGTGAACTGCGTAACGTGGTAGCGTTATAAAACACTAGTTTTGGTTATAAAGAAAAGGCAGTGGCACGTATTCCAGATTGGCACAGTCAGCAACCAGTAATGAGACAAGCTGTTTGGTTTTAGACGCAGTGCTACTTGCTGAAATCTTTACACTGTGAAGTTCATGCCCACCAACAACAGGGACTGAAAGCCATTGCATTTTATCTGGATAAAGTATGGCCTAAAGCTTAAAGGAAAAAAAATCATCATTACAGTTGTTTTCTTCTGAGAAATCTGCAAAATCAGCATCATTGTATTTATCTTCATTTTTCACCATTTCATGTACCTCCATGTCATTTAAAAAGTGTCAAAATACCAGTATTGTTCTAATTTATGTGTAGAATAAACCCTTAAGTTGTCAAAGATCAAGACTGAAGGTGGTGTAACTCATTTGTGTGTATGAAGCTGGAATAAGACATATAAAATCAGAACACTGTTTTAGCTGCCTGTAGTGGGATTTGGTAGTGTGTGGAGCATACTCCGTGGTTCTTCTGTGCGTGCTCCTTTCCAACTAAGTATCCAAAACCGGAGAAGAACTCCAGCAGAGTTAAATAGCAGAGGTTAATAAAATGCTTGTTTCAGCATTTCTTTTTTTATGTCAAAACTACTTGCATTTCTTGGTCAGGCATAACAGCAGACACATGCAAAATGAGTCTGAGATAACCAAAAAATGTAGTTCAGCCAGAGCTGGTTCCATCCAGCCTGTAGAATCACTAGTGGGAATGGCCGAGTGCCCTGCCCAGGCTGAGGCTCGTCCTCAGAAGGAGTAAGATGGTACTCACGCCGAGAGATTTGGTGGAAGAAGGAAGAGTTGGCTGGGCAACCCCTGCCACTGGTGCCAGGTAATGATCAGCTGGAAGATACCGCATGTTATGTTTTTCTTTTAAGAAACAGAATCAAAATATGGCAGCTCTTAGGACTGCACAGGTTATCTTCTTGTGAACAGACATATAAATTGTGGTACCAGGAAGGATTTACCACGTTACTTAAATTAGTAGTATGTGTTTCTCTCTCATGGAGGTATTGGCAAAACTGTCTGAAAGCTGTGCTTCAAGCAGACAATTGAGAAAATTGTTTGTTCTTCTTAAAATACTAATTATGGCTATTCTCTTAGAATATGTTTATGGTCATGCTATGTCTGACAAAGAAATTACAGAGATGTATGACATTTGAAAAGATTTGAAAATATTTTTTGTTTTATAAATACAGCTATTAAAAAAAAAGAAGAAGAAATAAAAAAATGCATTCTATGGAGGTCAGCTAGAGGAGACTACAGACCCCCAGACATTGAGCTGCAGTGCCATAAATAGCTATGTGCGTGGGTTGGACACTGACCGTGTTTAGTAATGGTCTGCTGGCAGCCAGTTTTGCATACTCGGCGGCACAAACATAATTAAAAAGGCAATATTTCCAAGGGGTTACTTTAATCTTAGAGGATTTGTTTTTCTTTCTTATTTCATACAGAACTACCATGAACGCAGACCACTTAAATAGTCTTATAAATACGAGTGATTGAGAACAAAACTGTCAGAAACCGCCAGGAAGAGGTAAATGTCAGTCAGGTCTTTGCAGATTCTTTCATGTCGTCCCCGCCCCCCTGATTCAACCTCATCCACATTTTCCATGGGGAAACCTACCAGGACTTACAGCTACATTGTGCGTTCTGATATACCCTCCCTCCACACAAACCCTTACACCTGTGAGCTTTCCTTGCAATGGTAATGAACTTTTCCCCCCATACTGTTTATTCTAATTGTTTATATGACTTCTTCTTAAGATACGCTATCAACATTTTCACTAATGATTCCCGGGATCCAAAACTTCAGCTGAAACAAGGTGAATTTGTGACATTGAAGCTCCTGTTCCCTGGAGGAAACTTTCCAGAAATAGGGATAATTTGGTACTTAAATGTCATCTTTGTACCTTTGGATTGTATCTATTAATTTCTGCAAAAGGTCTTTGCGTGGCACATAACAGAAAACCCCCAAAAATTTACACAAACTTTTTTATGAGCAGGGGTGTGTAATAGCACCTGAAAGGTGTTAACTATCGAGTACTCTTCTGGGATCCAATCGAGGTCCTTTTTAGAAAGGCAACAAAGCCAAACCAAAATTGCACAGCTTTGCTAGCCTCCATCCTTCTTGAGTGCTACTGGAAGGGAGCGAAGAAGTCACTTCTAGGCATTGCTTGTGGAACTATTTGAAACAGAGCTGACAGCTAGGAACATCAGCCCAACAGCTGAACATGCTTGCCTCACCACAGGCAACCATGGTAGCCAGCTGGGCTCCCTCTGAGCTAGTTAATAGCTCACACATTGCAGGGGGAGCTCACACATTGCCTCTTCTTTGTCAGCTAATTTGTAGCAGTCACTGGAATTACTTCTGTGAGTAAGCACCTCTCAGCGTGAGGAAGGGTGATGGAAGCGAGCTCTGCGCTAGCGGAGAAGCATGGGGCAAGGCTGGGGACCAAGGGACATCTCCCCATACCTTCCGCTGAGCGGGTAGTGATGGAGATGCTGCCAGCCAGGCCGGGCACCTGTCAGCCCACCTATGCATGCCATCCTCCAGGAGGTAAGTAGCCTGGAATCTCTTACAGGGGTCATTCCACATGTGTTTCCACCGAAGTGCTGTGCTGGGTTGCACACCACCTTTCCGAAGGCTGTACCTTGTCACACGTGTGTGAGAAACATCTCATCGAAGATACCATGGAGAAAAAAACGGATGTGGAGTCAGCTCAAATAGATGGGATTTTTTCCTAAGCACTTAATAGCTTAGGGCATACCAGTACCCTTAATGTTATTAGTAAGAACACCATGACTCAGATATAATTGCCCAGCTAGATACACCCTTATTACTTAGTCCTGGATTTCAGAAAGAACAGCCAGGCTCTACCGCTGCGCTAGGGTCTCTATCAAACGACGAGTTCCTCAAAGTCAGCTTATTGCTGAGTTGTGATCTTCTAAAAGATTATTTTCTTCTATTGTAGGGTACTCTCCAGCTGCTGATTATAGTTTTGGAAATGCAGCGTAATTAGTTCTATATTTATTAGCTGATTGTTTAGCTTTTTATTAAGTTCAAAACACAAAGGATAACAATATGGTATATTCTTTCTAGCATTATTTAAAATGTTTACAGCATGTTAAAGATTTAAGCAACTCTCTGAAGAGCAGTCATCCATTCTGTGAGGCTTAAAGAGATTATTTTTCTTTACAGCATATGCGTAGCAACTGCCCCCACAGATCTAAATTGTTGCAGATTTTAACCATGTTGCCAGTTACGGATGATAATGATTAGCTCCTAAATGCCAGGTTCAGCAAACTTGACATCACATTTCACATGTCCTGCGTGCAGTTAAAAGCAAGGAACTGTGAAAATGACACACATCGGTTTTTGCATGCCAATAATTGGTAAAATACCTTCCTTGGATATTACTAAATACTAAAAAACCTGCTGCAGTTTTGTTCAGTGCGGCTCAGGGATATCTACCCTGTAAAGTACACTCAATTTTTTCTGAATCAAGAGACATTACCAATCATCACAAGAAGTAGAAGCCTGTGTATATGGTATAAGCTCATTCCAAGCAGTTTTCAAAAGCATACAAGAGCTTTTTGCACTCAAAGGACGGAGAGAGGAAGCTGAAGAAGGAGGGACACCTCCTTCTTCAGAGAAACTCTTCTACTCTGCTTGTGGTGCTGCCTTTCCTCTGGTATTCCTTCCAGCTCTGAATCACCAAGTTATCCTATTCACATGATTACTGGGAAAAGCATATAATCTTGTGTATCTGAACAATAGAAATATGAACAACGGAGAACAAGTTACTTGTGGCAAATGGTGACTGTTGTCTGTGGAAAAAACACTGCTTAAAACAAAATGCTGTCTAAGCAGAGGAGAGCATATGGAAGGGCTGAATAGATAGGCCAACCTACAATATCCACAGATGACACAGGGGTGAAAATATTTGCTTAATTTCTGAGGCATTAAACACTAGTGCCTTTAATGTCTTCTGAACTTCTATGAGTCTGTTGTACAAAGGATTTAACAAAACACTAGTGACCCTTGTTTCAGCCTGCTCCACCTCAGCTTTGCTTGTTTGTGCTTGTGTCATACACCAAAAAGCAGAAATCTCTTCAAATAATTAAGAATTCTATTAGTTAGTTAGTTAATTAGCTAGCTAGTTAGTAAAGTGGCAGGTAAATGCTCCCCACAAAAAAAACTCTAGGCACGAGAGACAGCTACTTAGATTCATGGTCACTGATTGGTGATTAGTCAGAATTTTTTTTAAAAACATTTACAAATGATGTGTGAACTCAGACCATACAATTTAATTACCAGTCTTTCTGGTCCTGGTTCCCTCTGGACAGGCATTCACATTTGTTAACAAATCACATCATCAGATAAGCCACCACAAGTCACCTCTCTGAGGAGAGAGGGTGAGGGAAGTAAGGCTATTTTGTCTCTGCAGTAAAAGGTGCTTCTCCAGAAGAGTTAAGACTGGGAGCTTATGCACAGCTCCATTGGACAAATTGCTCCCTGGTCGCCTTCCATTCTCTTGTAAGTGCTTAGTGTCCTCAAACAGGAGCTAAGGAGAAGCGATACATCCTCCAAAATGGCAACTTGTCCTTGAATATCTGTTCAGAAATGCACAGTATTGTGTACCCTGAAAACAGCCTGTCCTGTTCCCAATGTGGAGCATACGCAGAGAAGTGATGGCTGGAATGTTGTCTCCTCAGTTTTTTGTTTGATGGCTGCATGTGTAGGTCTCCTTTCTGAATACTGAATAGAACTGGGGGTAGGGAGTAGCCTGGCACCAAGAATGACTATGTCCAGCCTGGATTTTTGACAAAAGCAAATCAATCAATATCAGGTAATATGTAAAAAGTATTGTCTTCTACAACAGGAGCAAATGTGTGAGTCCTCAGTATCTCTGAAGAGAGAATGACTGACATTTAAGTCAGGGAAATAATCAAGTCCGCTCACCAAATCATGACATAGAAAACACTATCCATAAATAAGACCCTCTAATCTATTAGAAATCTTCAAGCAAAATTGGGTTTGGCCCTAGAGAACTTTGAGCCCTTAGCCAGCCCTCTAGACAGTCTCTTATGCGTGTCGTTAAGCACCTGCATATTCCAATAAATTTCAGTATGACAGCACACATGTTCAAAGCTACCTGTATGTTTACGTACTTTAGGGCAGGCTTGTTCAGCTTTTCCTACTCAGTCTTTCAGCTGACTTATAAAAAGTTGGGATTCCTCTCGTAGAAATCTGATTATCAGGAGTGAGACTGTCAAGATTTTTAAGGGATTAAAAACTACCCAAAATGTGAGAATGGCACTTTTTCAAGTCAGAAAGATACTAACATTTTCATAACAGAAAAGATAGTACCAAAGTAGCTGTTATGTATCTTGTCAGGAGAAGGCCATTATTATGGACACGATGTTCAGTGTTTCTGATGAGCATTACAAGGAACCAGTGGGTTGTGTGATCGTTTTCAAGAGAAATTTCAAAAGTAAGTTAGAAAGAAATTCGTTGGGTTGTTCTGGGTGAACCTAATATGATGGAGTGATTAATTTCAATGATTGCTGGATTCTTTTCCTATAGTTCTCATGATTTTGAAGAAACCAAACAGGTCTTGATTAAATGTTTAACAGAATGCTTGCATTACTAAGGGACATCTCCTGTGAAACTACAAAATAAGCAAGAACAGAACAAGCTCTCTCATCCTTTCACAATAATTTATTTTCCATTTCTCTTTATGAGAATCCTCTCTCTCTAAAACTCTAATTCTGCAAAACTTAGAGAATAAACAGGACTCAAATTTCATTTGATTCTGGGCAGCTGACTTCAACAGATTCTATGTGGTTTTTCTGCACTGACCAAATTGCAGAAAATACATCAGAGCATGGCACTTTTAGAAATTCCGTGGAAATTCCCAGTGTAGACTAAGGAAGACGGTAATTAATACTCATTCAGCATATGCTGATTTGTTTTCATTCTTCCTATATTTTTTCCAGTGTAGTATATTTGTGTCATGTGTGCAGATCTACAGGGTCTGATTTAGGGGTTTGTTTTACACAGTGTACTGAATACCTGTCAGAAGTATGACTATTTGATCACATCTGAGTGAAAAAATCAATAACAGCAGGAGAAGGCTTCTACTTTTACTTCTAATCCTTGTGTTGTTGGTTTTGTTTTTTTTTTTTTTTGTTTGGTTTGGGTTTTTTAGCAATGCTGTGCATTCATATAAAGGGTTTGCTTTCTAGTAAAAAAAAAAAAAAGAAAAAAAAGAAAAAAGAAAAGAATGCTAACAATCCATTAAATTCTGGGATAAAAATTTCCCGTAGATGAAAAATGACATTTGCTTTAAGTACTGGGTTTTTTTTCCATAATAATTGCTGGGTGATTTTGATTTAGAGAGACAAGTGAACAACATTTAAAGTCTTCAAGACTCACTATTGCATTACTGTAACTTGCTTGTTAAGTGAACATTTGTAACCAATTAGTCTGAAGAATGCCTCCTTACAGCTGAGAAAAGAGGATGTCTTCAGCTCCCCTTGTTCCGCTGTCTCCGACATTGGTCTGCTGCGGCAGTGGTAAGTAGGAGCTGTGTGTCCATGAACTTGGTGCACCAAGGTATTTAGCTGGATGGTGGTGGCAGACAATAGGTAGACTACGTTCTTTTTACTCCTCTGGTACTGAGTTAGAGGAATCCTATGCTGGTGATATTATCAGCCTTCATGGAAAGGGGGAAAAAAGTCATGAGAGGCTATCTGACTGAAAAGGGCTTTTTCTTAAGTCTTAAGACTTCATAGGTCTTATTAGGAGAGACTGAGGGAGCTGGGGTTGTTCAGCCTAGAAGAAAGGAGGTTGAGGGGAGACCTTATTGCTCTCTACAACTACCTGAAAGGGGGTTGTGGAGAGGCGGGGGTTGGTCTCTTCTCCCAAGTCACAGGTGACAGGACAAGAGGGAATGGCCTCAAGTTGTGCTAGGGGAGGTTCAGATTGGATATTAGGGAAAAAAAAATACACTGAAAGGGTTCTTAAGCATTGGAATGGGCTGCCCAGGGAAGTGGTTGAGGCACCATTCCTAGAGGTATTTAAAAGACGAGTTGACGTAATGCTTAGTGTCCTGGTGTAGTGATGCTTTTTTATCAGAGTTAGGTTGATGGTTGGACTAGATGGTCTTAAAGGTCCCTTCCAACCTAGACAATTCTATGATTCTCTCATGGTACTGTTTATTTATCACTCTTAGTCAAGGCTACATTAACGATCCAGGTCCTGTAAATGGTCCTGGACCAATCTGTAGAGTTCCTGACGGTTTTAAATTATGTCAAAAATTTAACTGTGTAAAGGCTCCATCAGTTTGAAGTAGCTTGTCCCTGTCTTTTATTGAGCCAGATTTTGTGCTATTGTCTGTATAGATAAAACATGTGTAAAAGAGGGAACTACACCAAGAATCATATCTTCAGACAGTTGGCATTCAAACAAGTAATTCAATAATAAAAACTCAGAAAGTTGTAATTTATACTGCCACAAATCCTGACAATCAACCTCTTCAGAAGTGTATGTGCACACACACTCCCTCCCCGCCCTTTCCACCAACAGCTTTTCACAACATTCTTGAAATTACCTGTAATAAATATGACAGCGGGTTAAGTTACTAAGGACTTGAACTATGCATGGACAGTGTTTCACTCAATGTCAGATTAGTTACTGATAATGCCTTTACATGACTATCAGTATGTCATTTCTTACCAGTAAGTGAAACATAACTAAAACAGTCTTCCTACATATTTTTATGAGAAAATGTGTGAGTTACAAAGTTGGGATCTGAACTGAAACACTGAAAGAACAGCTAAAAATTGCTGGGTAGCTGGAGTCATCATCATGTCTCCAAGTGAGCTCTGTTTCAGTGCAATATCACTACCACGGGAATCTGTTCATAATAAAGGACTTCACCACTGTGATGTTCATCCTAAGCATCCCTAAGTGTCAGATGCTTAGCTCCTCTAGAAGCAGCTATAGCCTGTTGCATCTAGATTGCTGTCTGCACACCTAAGATAAAACATTCTGATCTGGTTACCACTCTGTTGGAGACCTACATTCTGTTTCTGTACTGGAGGAAGATGCTGTCTTCTACTTTGAATTTATAGACGCTTCAGGTAAGTCTTCTTTGTTCAAATGAAGTAGGAATCAGTACTTTGAAACACAGGTGAAAACACAAGTGGCGACTCATCTGCAGGTTCTTATTAATGTGATGGGACTTTTCAGTTTAAACCCCTCTGCCTGAAGAGGATTTAGGTCCACATTTCCAGTTCAACAAAGCGCTTGAGCCATGTTAGGTGAAATAATCTCTCTTCTTACTTAATTCTAACGTTTTTCCAGTTTACATGCACTTGTGTCCAAGAAAACACCAACTGTGGCCTAGGGTTAAGGCTTTCCTCTGAAAATAAAGATTTAGGTTAGGATCTAGTCATTGCTCCATGGTATGTTTATGCATTTTATGACTGCCTAATGCAAAATAAATAAGCAGCAGTTCAAGCAGGCACTGAAATTGAAGTCTCTCTCCTCACAGGTGTGATTGTTAACACCCACTGGACTGAATCCCTCATGGAAATAAGCAGATTTACTTCCAGGATTCCACCAGGACATGTGCTTACACCATGATATAAGGTATGCACTAGTGTGCAGAGTTACTTGATCCTGTCCAATTTTAGGTGTTTAAGTGCTTTTTACACACTACAAGTAGTTCTGTAGGTGTCAGTGCACCTTTTTTGAAGCCCAAGGGCCCTGTGAACTTTAAACAATATCTGAGCAAACAAATCGACTTTCAGAAGTTCAGTTAATTAGATGCATGTCTGCCTTAAATTCCATTTTGGATACTGCAAATAGCCCTGGATTAACATTATTTACACAAGGGTAGTGCTGTGGAATAAGTTATATTCCCAATGCCCAAACTATATTTTGCCTTCAAAAATAAGATCACAGTAAAATAAGAGTACTACAAAGAGATGTCAGAATGCTTTTCAGGGAAAGTCCATGTTACTTACAATGAAACTGAGGTACAAGCTATGGAAGTGACTTGCTGAAGGCGACCTAGGCAGCCAGTAGCAGAGGTAAGAGCCAAATCTCCAGAATCTGAACCTGCTACTTCATCTATGCAGCAAATTCTTTCTTCCAGTGTAGTGTGTCCTTACTTTGGATTGTAAAATAACTGACAAAATAAGATTTTGCTCATCTGCTTATTTGTTCATTTGCTATTTTGCTCATCTGATGTAGTTTAAAATTTTAAGAAACAAGCCATTGAATTTGCTTCTCTGTTTCTCAATTAGATTTTGCCTTTCTTTTTAAATTACTACCAGCTTTTTAACTCTGTAGCTTTGTACATGGTAAGCTTTCTTTAAAATATGGAATAAAATTACATCCATTATTGATAAAGATTTCATGTTTTTCATTAACACTGAGTGAGGAATAGCGAGGAATAACTATTATGGCTATCGGATCCATCTTGTGTTCTGATGTATGCTACAGAAAGCTTCTCTTTCCCATATCTATCTTCCACACAATTCCTGCAGCTAGTACAATAACTTGCAATTAGAAGTGGCTTTCCAGAAGCCTCCAACAGTGGATTCCGTTCAACACTGTAAGGAGGAACAAGCTCTGAGTATGGCATCCACTGGCTTCTGGACTAGAAATTCAGGAATCTGTACAATACCCTTACCCCCAAAAAATCAAAATTGAAACAATGAAAGCATGTTCCAGTTATATAAAAGTCAAGCAATTGGTGTCTAAGTTCAGGACATTTACTTTTGGATGAAACATTGAAACTTCTATAATTTTATGCTCTTACTGTATTTTTGAGATTTTAAACTCTTCCATCAGTTAAAAAGAAGAAAAACTCAGCTTAATTTGTGTTCATAACCAACAGGTGCATTCAGAAACAGATTTTCTTTCTCTTTCCTGTTTGTGCCATGGCAAATTAGCTTTTAGGTCTAATGAAAAGAAAAATGAGTACTTTTAATCTTACAGAATGCTGTAATTTTTCTTCATTGAAGCTAAAGATAGCAGAACTGGTTCTGTTGTAATTTTTGTCTTAGAGTATCAAAGCTGTGGAAAATATTAATGTCATATAAAATGAGGGCTGACATTTCTATATCACTGGTCTTTGTGTTAGAATGGAATGGAAGAAGACGCTGCACTGAATCAGATCCTACTGTGCCAAATTTTTCATATGCCATTTCCTTTAGAAAACCATGCTTCATTTTCATGGAAAAACAAATAAGACAGGCAAGAAATGGACATGCCTAGGCTTATGAGTTGTTCTGGAAGTTTGGGATGTTAGACTTGGGTTTTGTTTTCTTTCCATGAAAACCTTAGAGAAGAAATTTCTAAAAGTTAAGACAAGACCAAACAGCCACCCTGTCTTTAATTTAAGTTTCTTATTGATGTAAGATTAAATGTCAGCAAACATTAGAAATAAACAGAATATTTCAAGGGGAAAAAAAAAAAAGCACCCTATATTAATTCCTTTCTAATGCTTTGGGCTGCCATATCCCAATATGTCCCAGATAGGTGTTGCTGTCATAACCTCAGTGATTTAAGTTCACACATTGAAAGGAACCCTACTCATATGAATAAGGTTGTTTACAATTCCTGAGCCAAAGATCTGTCACATCACCTCAAAAAAGGTCTCCGTTAGTATCAGTGTTTTCTGGATCAGGCTAACAGTGTGTGGATCTGAGGTTGTGTACAAGTCTTTGCAAGGGTAGAGACCAGATTGCAGTATCCCAGCCTGTTGTTAATGTAGCTCTGTTGGCAAGTTTTGACATCTTTCTGTGCCAATCTCAAGATTTCAGAGAGTTTCCACTGGCTGGCCTGCCATCCTCTTGGCCAAGGTCCCCTGTAGCTGCAAGAATAGTAGCCACAGAAAAGGCATTGACAGGGAATCTGAAAGATTTGGAAAGGAATTTGTTGTGAAAAATGGTTATTTTTACCCTCCTTCTCTCTTGTGGGTAGTTGATGACAGATCAACTACCAAGCACTTTAGTTGAGGGGAAGAATCTCTTTCTTGCTTGAAGATTGTCCAAGACATTACAATATGCTAAAAGTTGCATATCCATATAGTAAGGTGTTCTTGTCCTACAGAGGGAACTACATTTCCTGGGTGGATGAGACAAGCAATTGTCATTTAAGTACTACATTCCACCTGCATTTAAAAAAAAAAAAAAAAAAAAAAAAGGCTTAAGCTGTTCAGTCAGATTTACCCTGGAAACAATATCATGGCCAAAGGGTCTACTGTGCACATCATTGATGCACGACTGTTTTAAAGAAACCTGATAGCACACTAATGGGCAGCACTTCTAGGAGATGACCTATAAATCTTTGGAGAGATTCAAGATACCAGAGCTTTGGAACACCACATCACATTCTATTTCTCTCACTATTTGTTCTCTGCTGACAGGCTGGGAAACATTTTTTTATTGCTTGTTGGAAATGCTGCCCAACTTTCTTTGCCACGCTGGCACAGTTTGGTCAAAAGACCCATGAAGACTTGACTTTTTCATTCTAGGAAGGTCACAGAGGCAGTTCTGCAACTCTGGCTGTGACACTGGTGTCATTGTTGCCCAGAAGAATCCCTTAAAGCACCTGCTGTAATTGACGGCTATACGTTTTATATGTCTCTATAGGTAACAAGCAGAATTGTTTGAGACTCTGAAGTCTGTTACTGATTTAAAATATACTGAATCAATCTCTTTAATATGTTTATAACAATATTCCTTAAGCCACAAAGTATTCAGTAAAAGTGGATTCATCTAGAAGGGATTGGCTGTATCAGTTTTAAGGATTCACTTTTAAGTGAATGGCTACTGCTCACTGTTCTGGCACAGATTTCCTTTCAAGGTTCTTTTCCTTTAAAATCCAACTTTGAAATGAAGGGGCAATTTGCTTTGTTGTAGCACAAGTGGGATTTTCTACTTAAAGAGACTGTTTTACTTTTCAAACAAACAAATAACTAGACAGTACCAACACAAAAGCCAGTTGAAAAACATCACATGCATGGAGCTTACTGAGTGACTGTAAGTCTTTTTTGATCTTTCAGCATGGACCTCTGAACCCAACAAAATAAACAACCTAGATTATGTCCTAATTGCTCCTAGTGAGCAGAGCTGCAACACCTGGGTGTGTGGTTTCCCTTTATAAATTAAAGGGGCAAGCTAGCCCCTCCTCCCTTTAGGAAAACATCCTGTGCCTGTGCTCTTGGTGGCCTTAGGTGGCTAATCAGTTTTGTGCTAGAGGGTTAGTTTTCTGTAGGGGTGTCAAGTTTGAATATATTTCTGCCTCCCACCCTGTATTTTATTCTCTGCTGCTGGTTGCCTTTGGAGACATTCCTACTATCTAAGCATTTTTGCTCAACAAATGCAACCACACTCATATCATGCCCTGAGCGCTGCAAGGGTATGATGAGTCTTCTAAATAAACTAATGTGATCTGCATAAATATCTATACTAGTGTATGTAAGGTACCTTGCCTCCCCAGGTCTATAGGCAGAGACTCACTCAGTGGGGATAAATTCCCAATCACACCAGCCCACCCTAACAGAAATAAAATTAAAAGGGAAAATAAAAGTTTCTTAAGTAGAACACAGCAAAAAGGTAAGATACTAACTCACATTTAAACAAAAAGTTGAAAAGAGTGTGAAAAGAAAACATTCTCTTGGTTACCGCCTCATAGCGTTTCCTCTACAACAAACTTGAAATAAGCAACTGAGGGCAGAAGGGAGCTATGTAAAACATCTGCCATATCTCCATTCCCACATTTCCCTCAGACTCTTTTTCAAAGTGCATGTTGTTCCTCTCTGTTGGTAGGTCTAAAATTTGGGTGATTATACTGGAAAACACACAGCATGCTTCCACCGTTTGTATATTTTTTTACAAAAGTAAAAACATTTTAACAGACTGTAGTGTTGACAGTTTACTTTTCCACCTCTCAATGTAAAAGCTGCTGATCTTATTGAAAGTACTGCAGACTTGTTATATTTTAAAAAGTACTGTTCTTACAGGATAGCATTTCTCTCTAGGAAAAAAAAAAAAGTGGTTTGGAAAAATAAACAACTAAACAGTTCAAATCCTGACATGGAAAATGAGGATATTGTGGATATATATTTAGTGTTTGTATCTAACTCAGGTGAATGAAGTTCCATAGTTGAAACTCAAAAACCCTTATAATACCAGTTGTAATAAGTAGATAATTATAAAGTGAGGCTTTTGACTCATAAAAGGCACTTGTATTCTGAAAGAAAATGACTGAAATAAATATCTAGATATAACACTTTTCTACTGGGGCCGCTAACAGAACAATGATTCTGAGATAGTTACAGGTGACTTTACAGTGGCTGCCAAACAGTTACATTGGCATTACTTAATTTATTTTTAACATGCATGCCAGATGCAGAATGTTATGTTAAACTGTCTCTTGATTGGTTTATTTTGTATATGTTTCTGTGGAAACAAAGTTTGCTGGTGGTGTGTTGTAGACTGGACGCATTGGTTGCCTGAGCTGGGTGACTGACTGGGCATCTAGACTGGGTTGGGTTAGGTTTTCTGCAGAGGTATTCATTTAACTCTTTTGAATCCTGTTTTTGTTTCCACCCCAAGAAAACAGCTGGGGTGGGGGAAGAGTTTTGCTTCATGAACAGCATAATCTAGGGTATTGCAAGCTTAAATTTACAGTTCTAGATCAATGAAACTTTTCTCAGGGAACATCCACACAAAATTCACAGGAACGGGGGAAAACAGTGGCAGGTGAAATCTGTTGGAAAGTCACCAAGGCATTAATAATTTTCACAATATGACAGTTCTTCAGGGCTTTCAACTGAAATATTAATAATCTAATTATCACGCCTGTGATATAATTAATTCCTCTGTTTTATGCAATATAGAAATGATTCTTAGCTTCAGGGCAAAGGTGTGTGCCTATGCCTATACCTCTATCTATACACTGTTGTGCCAAGGGGCTGCTGCGGCTGAGCTTGTGATAGTAACTCGTCTCACTTCTTTCTCTGAGCTCCTTGTGCTGCAGTGTCTTCCCATCCTTGTTTGCACTCAAGTTCTTTCTAAAGGCTTGCTCCTAACAATGACGATAATTAATGACTGTGTTTCAAGGCTTCCCAGTACATCCTGTCATTTCAGAGCCTGTCTTCTATACTGTAGGCTCTGAGAGGCAGCATTTGTTTTCATGTTCTGTCTTATGCAATGCCAAGCAATTCATTCTGTTCAACAAACAATAAAAGTGGGTGAAATTTTGCTCACTGTTATACTTTTGCAAATCTGAAGACTTTGAACTCCATAGCGAGAAGAGGAAATGAATATATTTCACATGCATTGTTACATGCCAATATATATCTGTGCAAAGCAGCAGTCTATTAGATTTCAGAATGGAGGATTAATTTATTAAGCCAGATGTTTCTCTAACTGGCAAAAGCAAATATTTTCTTTGGTCATCTAAAGCATTCTATGTATTTTATATTGCTTAAGGAGGAAAACATCTTGCTGTTCCTCTTTCCCATCTTTGTCACAGCTTCATACTGTCCATGTATTATAAGCCAACATTACATGAGTAAATGCAGCCCTCTTCTCCCCAGTCTCAGTTCAGCTCTTTCAAAGGCTAAAGAGTTTTGTCTGACACTTTTATTGTCCAGATGGTTTGTGACGTGTACAGATGTTATATTTGGTAATACATTGATTATCAAAACATGTCCTGTTGCTCACTTGAAGGTTATGACTTGATGCATAGGTCAATTACAAAGATTGATAGTCTTAATAAATGCTAACCTACCAATTCTGTAAGTGCACAGGGATTTCGTTGTTTTGGGTTTTTTTTTTTAAAGATGCTAGATGGCACTGCTAGTCCAGGCTTTGTTTTGAACAGCTGGGTTTCATAAAGCTAATTCTGCAAGTTACGAAAAGGGCATGTAAGGTATTACTTAAACTTGACAGCTAATGCATTCTAAATACACACCATGATGCATACAATAATGTTTTCACTGTAACAGTATTCAGGTTTAGGTCTCTAAACTCTAGTTAACTGCACTTAAAATTGTTTTGCAAATATCGTTGTGTTTGCATTTTGTCCTCTGTGTTTCTTCTTCACATGCCACCTCATTTCATAGTTATTGAGTTATGATAGCATGGAACTTGTTACATATTTTAATTTTTTATTCAAGATGTTAGGCATCAAGATGTTAGGCATCAAGATGTTACACTTTAAATATTTTTTAAATTTCAGAATTAGAGATCCAACAATGGAAAAAATATATTTTTTTTTTTTTCTGGAATCATTTATTTCATAAACATTATGCCACCCATGTTGAAAATCATAAAATAATTATTTTGCAGTTCTGCAGAATATTTAAGTATCTCTGTAAGAATAGTGCTGTCCCTTTCCTTCATTCTCTTTAACATCTATTTAATCTATGGTTTACATTTCTTTTATAGAAGTTAGGGATTCGATGCTGTTATCTGCCAACAGGTGAGGGTTTCATTTTAGAAAAATACATTTTACACCTAAAAAATGAGAGGAGGGAACAAAAAAGGCAATCTTTGGAGTAAAAGACTCCAGTAACATGCAAAGTCACTCCTGCTGCATAAAGATTTGTGACTTGAAAAAGTTTATACAATGTTATTGACTATTCATCCTCTGTTTAGTTAGTATCAAATTCCCTTCTTTTGTTTATTGTGCCGTAAGCTTACAAAGAAACTGCAAATTCTCAGCCTTTTGGGCAGACAGTTGGATACCGTGTCTAAGCGTTCGGAGCAACCAAACGGAACTTGCACCGTTCTGACCACTGGCTGGGTCACTGGCTGGGGCGTAAAGACTCACCTGAGTAACTCGAGAAATCCCTTCAATCTCCCCTTTTGATTTGGCTTTCACAGGCCAGTACTTTTTATTTCTTCTCATCTGTCTGCTATCATGTTAACAAGCAAAGGAGAATCTCTGCAGTTCATTGACAGCATAATAAAATGGGATTTAGATTTCAGTATTTGAAGAATGGCTCGCTTTTAGGGTTTTAAGCTTTCGTCTCATGCTTGTGTTGCCCCAGTGATCAAAAAAGCCCCAAACCCCGCAATATACATCGTTGGCCCTATGAATTGTTCCCCTAAGCTGTCTAGTTATAACTGGCAGAATGTACAGTTTATAACAAACTTTATGCAAAATTTTGCATATTTCTCTGTAGTACTGTAATATTACACAATGAATATTCTGTGGGGCTTTTCTCAGGTAATTACTTCCATCTAAATAAAGCTGAAGATGCAATGTCTAATTCAACACAGTTGAATAGAGAATAGCCCAAATTCATTCCAGACATGAATTAAGTGAACTGATGAGGTGAATTTGGCCTTGTGTATCTGCATAGGAAAACTCATACTTCCTCTTGGAAACCAAATGCAAATGTAACCTAAGATTATTGCTTTGAAAAATCTGTGCTAGGTGATGCTCTCAGGTGAATATTGTGCTAAATACTTCATGGCTGTTGAGAGATGTTGCTTGACAATGTTGTGTTTAGTTCCTAGATGAAAATAAGCACTGCTTTGTAAAAGCAAGGCAGGAGTGAGCATTGGTGGGAGGTTGTTTATTGTTGATGGAACAACTATAGTGCAATACAGTACTGAGACGTTTGCAAATTAATGTACTCCAAAATACTGCAAAACTTTTTTATTTTTATAAAGCTGCCTTATTGCTTTCAAGTGATGCTTCTGTGTATACTTAAGGTAATTATAATATATTTTATCTGAGCAAAAGAGTGATGAGAAGGGTATCCATCTGGGTGTCAAATGTTGTGGCACCTACAGAAAAACTCCATCTATCTGTAAACATGCAGGTTTTACTCAAAACTGCAGTTCACTTAGATTGCTGGCAACAAATACTGTGATATCTACTAGGATTAAGAGTTATGTGTATTAGTTTGTCAGCTGTTCCTAATTCTGCATAATTTAGATGCTGTGAACTGGAGAGGTGTGCATTATTTATCAATAATGTATGTGTGGATTGGTTTCATGTGAGAGAAAGCTGAGTAAATAAAACCACTCTAATGTGCTCTATCCATAATTAATCAGTGCAACTGAATAACTCTTAAAATATCCCAGTACACAATAGGCATCAGTAACAATTTTAAAGACTTGTGAGCTATTCTGTACTGAGTTTTTGAGAACCTTGTTTAAATCGTTATGGTGCTAAAAATACTGTAATGTAGGATTTTATGTGATTTTTGTTTTAAAGAGAAATATTTATTCATTTTGCCTATTCTAATTTTAATCCATGTCAGGAAGGGAGAATTTCAAATCAGGGCCTCTATCCTTCAGAAACTCCCATAACATATTAAGGCACTTGCTGAGAATTTAATTGGCTCCCCATATAGATATAGGGTCTAGCCAGGAAGCTTTCAGTGCAAGGTCAGGACTGAAATCGGCAGAGGCTAAGCACATCTTAAGGAAGCTGCCTTCTTCTTATCAAACTGGTGTCTGGAAAATAACCTCGAATTAATATCAATTCCTTACAGAGGAAAACCTCGAGATGGAATCCAAGCCAGCTGATGAGGGTCACCCAAGCTAGTCTGAGGGAACAAATGTGGGTTTTTGCTCTGTTCTTGGGTGTTTTATATATTTCATTCAGCATTTCAGTGAGGTGTGTAAATTTGGAAATCTCATGGGGTGCCACGTGGGTGGGACATGTGAACATGGCCATCTAATGAGAGGTGGGAATGTGGGCTTGTGCTGAGAAATAGGTTTCCTGCAGAAGAGAAATGATGCATTTGCTTGATTCTGGAATCTGTTCTGGAGATTAATGTTTTACACACCTTGCTGCAAAAAGTCTTGCTCTTTCTTGCTATCTTCTCCCACCTTGATAATTTTTTGTTTGTTTGTTTGTTTGTTTAATGGAACAGCTTCATCAGAAGGTCTGAAACCACCAATCCCGTATCTGATATAGCCATCAGACCAGCCAGTACCTGCAGGGCTTGGGGACATCTGGGGACATGAATTCAAATGTCCTCAGATAGAAAATTATTCTTTCATAGTCTACATGTGGGCTCTGATCTCTTGGTGTAAAAGGGAATGCAGTTCTTCCAGGCATCTTCTAAATGAAAGGAGTTGCTACTAAATTTTATGCAGATCTCGCTTCAGCTGGTGTTCAGTACATGTGCTCAGAGTATGAGTGCTTGCTAAGAGAAACAGGAGGAGTGGCCCCAAATGCAGAGCTTTTCTTACTGACCTCTAAGTATCAATGTCTGAGGTACTTGTCCTGTTGACGGTAGAGCGGGTAGAATCTATACTATAATTCTTCTGAGGAAATCTTGGGAGAAGGTAAGTTGTGTCCCGAGATCCACTAACTATGTGACTTGATCTCCCTTGACCATAGAAGGATTCTTGCTGGCAATGTCAGAATGGGGCACCAACGTTGTAGAACCCCACAGTTTGATGGAAGGGTCTTGACCTCAGAGCGTTGGGTCTACATCTGGCCATGGGTAAGCGGTAAGTTTAGTAGGGAGCACTATAACAGTTAAGAGAGAAGCTGTTTAGTCTGTGCTGAACTGGAAATACATCTTCACCACAGTAGAGGCACTACAAAGTTTAGGAAGTTGGTGAAGAAGGATTTTCAGGGCTATTATTTTGGCATTAAGTGACTAAAGTGCGCTTAAACTATCATCAGGCACCTAAACCCTATTTTTGGTAAAACCTGAGCCGTTATATAGCTATCCTATTTATTTCAAGATTTAAGTCTAATGCTAAAGGCCTGATCCGCCTGCACTGGAGATGGACTTTTGCTATTACCTTAAACAGAAGCAAAATTGGCTTTCATTTGTGTGCACACATAGTAAATCTAAGGTATCAACAAGCCCTTCCTGACACTACAGTACTTTTTAAAAAACTGTTTCATTTTTAACCAAGTTAATTAGTTTCCAAGTGAGTAGGATGCTTTTATACCCTCTTAATATTCTCTTTGCAGTGTGTTGCTTGCCTGGGGTTGAAGTGTTTTTGATTAACTATATGCGATAATGAAAACCATGAGAATGACCTTATGCAGAAGTTCTCTGTTTCTGATGTTAGATATAAAACGGCGGAAGTCTTACAATATTTAACACACAGCTTTTTCTCTCCTCCTGCTCCTTCTCCAACCCCCTCCAAGCCAGAACTAAAGCTAATTATGGAAGTGTTAGAAATGCTTGTATACCAAGACTTCAGTGTTTTGTAAAGTGTGCCCAAGCGGAGAATTTCATGATTTTTACTGGGAAGAAGGGGCAGCACAGTCTGATAAGGACACAAAGAAACTGCAGTGAGAGCTGCTTTGGTTACTATGCTGTCCTACAGTGTGATGGAGCGTGACACTCAGCTGAGCACATGTATGCTTAGGGCTTGTTAACGAAGCAAATAGGACGCCCTGCTCTGCTTGCACATTTGTTATTTTTTCAGCACATTTGTTGTTTTTTCAGCTAAATGTTGTTGACTGTTGGATCTGTCCTGCATCCTGATGCCTATGAAATGGAGTATAACTAGCCTGTTGGGACTAAATAAGATGGCCAAATGCTGGGGGTTGAGAAAAGAGTGCTGACTGTCTGAAGTGGATTCTGTATTACGGACCTCATTTTTCATGTTAATTCCAATTGCAGAAACACTTTTGAATATGGATGATCCTCATGTAAAAACATGAATAGCAGGGTGTAGTCCCTGGTAAAGATCTGAAAGGATCTGATTTGTCTCCCAGTTCAACAGGCAGGAGTTTTGCAATTTCCTTTAATTAGGGAAAGAGTGAAATCCTTGAAAGAAAAACAAGACCTTAATAGGCAGGCATATTTTCCTGTGTCACATGGATTTGCGTTAAATAGGTGAATTACAATGGCAATCAAATTCATCTTTACAAATATCTTAAGGCTATTAAGTTTTTATCAGACTGAAAATCCCAGCCTCGTTCTGCGTCTGAGTAGTGGGAGGAGCTCTGCAGACTGTTGGGGCTGATGGCAATCTCCCAGTCTGCTCTGTAGTGAGTTCTGAGCTCTTGACAGATATTATTCCAACTTACTTCGGGGGTGGAACGAGGGGCAAATGCGATGGCCAAAGTTCCTTACAATAACACAGAAAGGCTTAGAGAATCAGATGTCTAAAAATAATAGCGTCTCTGAAGTTGCAGTATATTACGTAGAGTATTAAGCTTGCTGGATATTGTTATATATTGTGCCAAGAGGGTATGATGCAATGTGGATTTGTACCCATGGGAATTTTGCTGCAGACTGTCACCGAAGCAGGAAGTGGAGCCCCTATATTACTATTTGGCATATGCTCCAGAAAAAGATTTGGGCATATGTTGTATTTCTGTTTCATTTTAATTTTTTCAGGAGCAGACCTATGCCCAGAATGGAAAAGAGGAATCAAGTACATTTGAGAAATCATTGATTCTGTTTTATGCTAACAAAATGACCTTCAAATTGAAGCCAGTTTAGATCAAAACAACACCTGTCGTAGATCACAGATTTGAGCATTGAGAACTAAAACTGAACTTACTCTGGGCATAAACTGTTTTGAAGTGAAAATAATTCTACAGGAATTGAAAGTGGTGTGTATAACCCTGCCAGGGTCATGCTACTAAAAACTTCTAGCTTGTCGGCTTATTCTATTTAGGGGAACACTTTTGCTGGTACATATATTTCACAGCATCACAGAATCTTCTAGGTTGGAAGGGACCTTAAAGATCATCTTGACCAACCGTCAACCTAATTCTGACAAAAAATAAACACCCACAACAAACAAAAAGCAACACCATCACTAAACCATATCTCCTAGCACCACATCAACCTGTCTTTTGAACACCTCCAGGGATGGTGCCTCAACCACCTCCCTGGGCAGCCCATTCCAATGCCTGATAACCCTTTCGGTGAAAAAAATTTTTCTAATATCCTAATATTTGTTAATTAATTTCACATCATTTAGCAAATGGGCAAACATTTCAGTGAAGGACTGTATGTAATGACCCTTTCTGTAGCAAATATCAAGAAGGTATTAAATAAAGCTGAAATAGCCTCTCTCAACATCAACAGAAGAATAACAGGTACTACACTGACTAGGTACAGCTGGTGCCATCCTTTAAAAAAAAAAAAAAAAAGACATCTCCCTGTCTCATTAAAATCCTTCCTCTGAAATTACTTAGTTATCTGTTACTTTACAAATGCTGTACTACAAAGGTGCTAAATTGCAGGGATCAAATTAACTCTCCATACATTCAGATTAGTGTTTCTCTGAAGTAAACACTGCCTAAATGTTCAAAGTAAGAGCAGTGGCTTTGAAAAGGTGTTTGGGATAACTGTAATATTAGTTTTTAGCACAGCAGTATCCTGATGGCAAACAGACACATCACAGCATGACACCTTTTGGCAGATAGCTGCTGGGCCGTAGCTTGTATCCCTACTGGCTTTGCTTGAGATTCCAGGGTGTAAATCTGGGTAGAATTTGTCCAGTTGTGTCCAAAGAACATTGCTGTGAAAGTTAGTGGGAAATTCAGCAATAATTTTTACTGTTGGGCGGAAAAGTAGGAGATCATGCCAAATATGACTCAAAGCCAATCTCAATTCCCATTTAAATATTAGTAGCCTCATACAGCTTAAAACCTTTTATGCTTTAAAAAAGTAACACTTTCTCATATGTGAGAAGTATGAGTCAACTTTCTACTGTCTAATTGTAAATGGCACAAACCAAGATTTTAAGAACATTTGTGACTAATTTAATATTACTTATTTGCTTAATTACATGACCTTTAAATACAAGC
This sequence comes from Tringa tobata, assembly GCA_033628505.1. Classification (NCBI taxonomy): domain Eukaryota; kingdom Metazoa; phylum Chordata; class Aves; order Charadriiformes; family Scolopacidae; genus Tringa; species Tringa tobata. Next base: position 4,926,676 of record JAHREE010000378.1, read on the forward strand.
CCAAATTATTTTATAAATATTTAGCTTTCCAATAAAGCTATACCAGATATCAGTCTTTTTGATAAGAACCATCTGCAACATTTGAACTTACTGCATATTCAAATTCTTATTTATTTGTTTGCTTCCATTCTGAAAGCAATGCTTTTTTACCAGTGTTAAAAATGCAGCACCTAAATGAGATCCCAACTCTATGGCATGATACAGGCACACAACCCAGATAATCAAAATCAAGGCCAAGCATGGATAGCAACTTTGAATTAGACAACTGCTAAAATTCCTGGCAGGTCATGCACATTTTGGAAATGCATGTACTGAAGAAGGGAGACAAAAATCACACAGACAATATACTGACTTAGAGATAATAGTTCCTTCTGAACTTAAGTTTTATACAGTAAAATCTCTGTATCCTGTGAAAGTTATTTTGAAAACAGATAATTAATCATGTTTATAAGGATAGTAAAACAACCCATGACTAGAAAACTAGTGATGATAGTTTTTCAGTTGTCAATATCAGAGAAACATTCTGCTGGAAGCTACTGGTCAAAAGCAGTAAAAAGCGTATCTTTCAGTCTCTTATGACTTTGTTCATTTTATCTTTTGTGCCTTCTGTTTATATTCCCTTTAACTAGAGCAATGTCATTTGACTTTAAAAATAAGCTATTAATTCAACTATTTCTTACTGTTTCACCTGTTCAAGTTAGATTTAATAAACCAAAATATTCCGTCACATGAGATGAAAGGTATATATTTCCTGACAATAATAAATGCAGTTCACAAGGTCTCTTATGTTTTATCTGATGTGGTTTGTGCGTGTTGCTGTTAAACTTTAGGATAAACATCTGTTATCTGTGTGGATTTTCCTTGATGGTTTGATGTCAGGTGCACAGATTAGGACTTAATCCTGCTAACCTCTGCTCAAAGAAATGCTACTGGTGATATCAGTGGCTACCCACAAGCCATGGTTTTCAGTATAGGACCCTCTCTGTTTTCTGAATAGAGAATGTAAATTGTTTAGTCTGAATAGCTTGTGGCATGCAGTTGCTTCATATATAACTCATAAGTAAATGATACTTGATACTAAACAAACTGTTGCCCTTAATGTAATTGCTCACATTAGAAATGGAAGAATTTTTTGCAAAGACAAAGCTAAAAAAGCTAGTGGCACATTACTTTTTCTTCCTCAGATACTTTTGCTATATTTTTCAGCTGTGATGCTGATATTATGTAAAAATACAAAGGCATTTCATTAAAAATTGTGGTAATATCTATGTCTGTTCATGAGAAACACATTTTTAATGTAATACACAATGTATACATAGAAATCACTTTTATGAAGTATATTCAGAGCTTAACGCATCCTCAGATTTTTTTGCTGTGGTCTGTATTTCCAGAATCTTGACTTTATCAAAGAAACCCCTGTGTCAGCCTCCTTATGCGTATGTTTATCTTCTCCTGGTTTTGCTATTTGTAAAAAACTACTGTTTCTCTGGTCTTAATGAGCATATCTGTTTAAAAGGTTGGTGAGGCTGGAGTACCTTTACAGCAGTGTCTCTAAGCTTTGTCTGCTTAGCAGAGGTTTATAAATTCTTGCTAATGCAAAATTAGGATACTAATTTCTCCTGCTTTCCCCTCACCCTGAGCACTTGTTTGGGGAGAGGGAACATTATAAACGGGTTGAAAAGCTTTAGCATACTCACCCTGCAGGGCAGAGGATATGGAAGATCACAGCTGTCTCTACCTCTTGGATCTGGATCTTATTAATGTCATCAAGCACTGAATCCTTCGTAGCTGTAGGCTGGACTTTTCCTGCTGTTAACAGGCCTCAGAATGAACTGAAGTTCACCAAACTTTCTGCAGCTAAGTAAACTCAGCGTTACTCAAAAGTTTTCTCCAGAGCTTAAGACGACAACAAATGGGATAGTGTTAGTACAACAACCCCATGGAGCTGTTTGATGTCTGCAAATTGACTGGAGTGTGAAAGTTTATCTCTTGGGGGCTGCCCCTCCTCCCAGCCATAACCTGCCCCTCAAAAAGGGGGGTGAATGGTTCTGCGCTCACGCTGCCCGCTCGTTCTTCTGCTGCCTTAACCCTAGCAAGCTCTGCTTTTGCTACCTGGCCCATTCTTCTTATCTTTCATCGGAGATGGACAAATTGGAGACCATGGAAAAGAAATGCAAAATGCCCTTCCCCAGGACAGAATACATGAGAAAACAGCCAAGCTAGAAAGAGTTGGGGTGGGAAAAGGACATAACAAAACTCACTCTGCCTCCCTGGATTTTGAACTATTTCTTTGTTTCATTTGATGGCTAATAAAGAAGGAGCTCCTTTCCATGAAATGTGTTCATGATAAATCTGATACCTTTCTATTGTAGTGTATTATAGTATTTATGAAGACAGGCTAAACCTGGGAATGCAGCTTCAACAGATAACCTATTATAATAAGCTGAACCTGAAATGCTTGGGAAAATATAGCTTTAATGTCTACAGATGGCTTTCCTGTCATGAAAACTGGTTGTCTGTTATTAGAGGATTTTTTCAGTAACGTGCAATATTTAAGAACACCATTGTTAATTCACCCAGTCACATTGCTCGCCTAATGCTGAATGTTTTCAGAATGTCATCAAATTGCCAGTAAGAATGGAAGGCAAGAAATAAATGCAAAATAGCTTCTCTTTTATTAGAGGTCCCCAGCGCTGCTATTTTTAAAAAGCTTTGACTATAGTAAGATGTTGAACTAAATACAAGAGAATGATAACCCCAAGGGTATTCTGGGGAGACACAGGAATTAGAAGTGACTACAGATGGAAGTGTCATGTGAAAGTGATACTACATTAAGCGACTGCAACACTAAGATGCAAAAGAAATCTTGTAAGATCATATGATAAGGAGGTGGTAAAATTTTTCTGCTCATTGCTGCTTTACGTTTCTTGGAAAGCAGATCTGCTTGCCTATGTACACTGTGCTTATCTGTGAAATACGGAAGGGATAATAAGAGACACTTGGATACCACAGTTTAGTTATGTGAAGACATGTCATAAGCATGGAATAATACTGCCATATATTTTCTTCTAGGTGAAACTGAGGCACACAGATTAAAACTGTCACAAGTTGTTAATGGTACATTTAGTACTGCGGTCCAAGCTTCTGGCTTTCAGTCCCCTAATGAAATAGGTGTTCTGTCTCAGTGAATTCTTGTTGGTGGATCCTTCTACAGCAGTGAAACCCACAAAGAAAGAGGGAGAGTGAAGGTGTGAAGGGTGCATAGCAAAGAGAAAATCATTCATATATTCTTACAGCAATCAGCAGTTTAGAGAGTAGAGCAGCTTGAGTCTGAATACAGCACAGAGCAATGTTTTTAAATTTTGTCTCATTAAATAACTCTTCATACAGATCTGGAGCCTTTCTTCTAAAGGATCTCACAGAGATTTTACAAATGAATATTCTATTGAATGTTTTCAAAGTTTTCCTTAACTGTAATGACACCCTATTAAGAAAGCAAAAGCATCTTTAAATTATACATGAAGACCTGTATCCTGTCTAACAGCAGCCGTACATGAAGTTTGAGGTACGAACTGAACCAGAACAGACTGGTTGAAATAGCTGTGGGACTAAGGTAGCTCATGCCGTGGATTTGCCAACAAATGGGTTAACGCCACAATTTTGTCAAACAGTACAATGGTATTTAGTGATGAAGAGTTACATTTTATTTGAAATGGAGTCTGTTCACAGAATAGTGCCACCTAGGACCATATTAGGACATCAATTTCTATGGCTGGAGGAAAGAATGTGACCTATTCACCAGCCCTACGTGCCGCAGAATCCTGGGTTGGAAGTCTTCCACCCAAGAGTTGGCTAGACTTAGCTCTAACATCCTTATGAAATGTCAAAGTCAATCTAAAATGGGGGTAGTTTGTGAGTGTTTTTTAATTCCTCCCAGAAAAGCTCTCTATTTGAAGTCTGATTTAGCAAAAAAGATGGTCAAGGGGGAAAAAAAAAAGGCCTTTGTAATGCAAAAGCCTGTTCAAGGTTTCAGTGGTGGGTTTTGTGGGATGTAGTATTTTGGTACAGACTGGTTTTTGAGACAGAATTTCTATAAGAAAATTCAATAGGGTTTGGAAGTCTGAGTTAAGTTCCGATTTGATATCCCCAAAATCAACCTCAGATACTTCAGTACTTTAGTTTTACTTAGCTAATTTATGATGTTGTTGACTTTTAAGTGCTCTTGGACTGTTCTGGATCATGAACTTGGAAGTCTCTTAGCCACTAAGTAAAAATTTTCTCCTGGAACTGAAAGCTGCTTTCCTAGGGGGGCTTACTGGAATTGGAAGCCAGTTTACTACAGTTTTCCAGACACCCCAGCTGTAAGAAAAAATGAGTTACAGAAAAAAAAAAAGGCTGTAAACTATGTTTTTAAAATAACTATGTTGCACATCTATTTGTTTTAAAAGTCTAGTTTTCGGCTTATAGAGAAATACATTTCTTGTTTTCCATGATGTTTTTTGTATCAATTTTCTTATAACTACTGGAGTGAAAAGGGCAAGAAAAAGTATATCTGTAACCTACCAGAAGATAAATCTAAAATGTTTATTCAGCAACAGTTTAAAAGTTCTTGTGAGGAACCTAATTCTGATGTCACTGCAACCAGATGAAGTAAGTTTATGTAGATATAACAATATTACATGCTGTTAGTTGAGTAGATTCTTTGAAATATGTGTAAATGAATTGTGAGATCTGAACTTTTGTCTTCTGGAATATCTTGGAAAACATTGAATGGCATGTACGCCTAATTGAAATCTAAAATCTTAAATCAGAAGCCTGAACAGCAGTAAATCAAGATGGTCAAAACAAGGTTAATGAATCTAGACTTTTAATTTCACTTGCTTTTGGGAGATTTCCCAATAAATCCTCAGTTTCCATTTGTGTTTTTCATAATTTCTCCTTAACAGTCTATGTGGATGACCAAAGAGTTGCTTCTGCTGACTTCAGATTGGTATCACCTGCTTTGGGTTTACTTCAGTTTTGTAGCTTGCTTTGTAGATTTGGTCTGCAGGTTGGGGTATAATGGGATCCACACAGCTGCCAAATGAACACTGCTACAATATCCGATTTGGACAATGCTGGAAGGAAGAATTAAACTGGTGATAGAAACTGCTAAGAGAGTGGAGGAGAAGCTTGTGAGGAACAAATTATCTTCTACATTTTCTATGTGCAAAGAGGATAAGTACTACTGCAGATTAGTTCTTCAGCTATTCTGTGGCCCTGGGGTGTTATCCTTGTGATTTCTTTCAGGGAAGTTTCTGTGGTGACAGTACAGTTCGGAAAAGTACAAATGAGATGAACAAAGAGCAGAACAAAAGCTGTTCTTATGAAATACTAGCAAAACCAGAAGACTTGCATCTTCTTCCTCTATTGAATATTGAACTTGTTGGACACCAATCTCCCCCCCATACTCAAAATGAGTAAATTTTCCACAGACTTGATATACTTGTCCCTTTTCCTTCTTTTTCTGTGGAAAGCTTTCTGCTTTTTCTTATTTCCCTTGAGATAGAAAAGGTAAATAGGAAAAGCAGCAGTCAGGGGATGTTGGAGCTACATTTACTCACTACACTCAAAAAGCAGTGAGAAGGTACAAGCTTAATTCAGAATTTCAAGCCCTTCTTAACTACATTCCTATTATCTAGTTGCTGAATATTGTTATCCAGGCAGTCTTTTTGCAGGTTATCTAAATATGATGTGGTTTTTTTTCAATTGTTACCTGTCATGTGCCTATTTGTGTTAATTGAAGACATTGCCACTTACTTGAAGGAGAATGTGAAGGCTTGGATATATATACTGAATGAGGTCCCTGGTTGCATAGGATGAATGTAGTTCTAAAGGAAGCTAATAAAATTTCCTTATGGCTACAAATTCTGGAAGCCAAAGTCTAAATATGAAAATATGAGTGGCTAACAAGTATCTGTATTATAAATGCTGGTCCCATTTACCACCGCCTTCTATAAAGTTGCCTTCAGAAAGACCTTTGACATCTTTGAAGGTAAAACATTACACAGGCCAAGTGTTAATAGTCACTCTAAGACAAATTCAGCTTGTAGTTCTATCAGCATAAACACAAAGTTATAGAGTTGCTTTTCAGTAGGCCCTGGGGAGGAACAATGCACATCCACTGAGACTTCAAAATAATTCAAATTGTTGTTGTTGTTCTTGAAACATTAAAGTGAATGATGAAAATGAGGAAACGAGTGCTGGCAAGAGGTTAGCAAGAGGCAAACAGTGTGCAGCCATGTCCATGCAGCCATCCTGCTTCGCCTCCTTTGCTCATGACCTGCAACGCCCTGAACACTCCAGTCCTGGATCTTTGCGGAAAAGCAGTTACAAGCTGTGCCAAACTGTGTGATTCTTTTGTGCTCTGAATACATGTCCTCCAGGGGCTAGGATGAAACCGCCGCATTCATTTGCACTTGAGTAAAAACTACATTGTTTTTGCAGTCATTTGGCATCATGTTCAAAAAATATAAGGTCAAATTCAGCTCTAGTGTTGCAACTCAAATGATTTCAATGGCATTTTGCCCACCTACATCAGAGCTGGATTTGGCCCATCATCTGGATCTACTTAGTGAATACTGTGCTAAATGTTCAATGCCTTGCACAGGGTTTTAGTTATGTGCTTACCATTGAATTAAATGGGAATTGTATTCTTAGGATCTTATCCAAATTATGAAATCGTAGGACTGTGAAGAGAACTTTATTTTTGTTCAAGTTTGTGCAGCACCAAGCACACTAGAACTTAAATTGCAGTTGTGGTGCTGGGTGCATCTATAATACAGCTATTAAGCATAATAAAATACCTTGCTAGTGCTTCAATGAGGATACCACAACAATAATAAATATGGAAGAGATTAAACTTTCTGACATGGGATTATTTTGCTTCTGTTTCTAAGTGATGACTCCATACATTAAACAGAGTGAGCGTATAGTGTTCTTAAGTATGCTCCTTCTAGTTGCTTCAGAGAATATTAGAACTTTTTCTTCTTGTGGGGTGATCCTAGAAAAAAAGTCTTGTTTTCTTTATGGTTGAGAATTCAATCTTGTCCTGTTTATATTTCTAAATATTTTAATTTTTTTTTAAAAGTAATGCCTTTTAAAATTTGGTCTAGATTTATTAGTTAAGGGATCTGTACCAAGTTTTGGTGATCAAGGGAACAACACAGTAAGTTAGAAGCCTTGAGAAATAGATTAATTACATGTCACCATGTGTCCAGCCAAAAGTGATCAAGTGGTTTTGGTCTGACTTGTTTTTTGTAGAAAATTTAGTTTTCTATGGATGTTTTTGCAAAAGCATTTCATTTGCTAGGAAAAAAAATACTTAACTTCCTACATATCTGTTAGGACTTTGGAAATTTTTCATTTCTGTCCTGGTTTCAGCTGTGAAAGAGTTAATTTTCTTTCTAGTGATTGCTGTGAAAGGAATGACAATAATACCTATTGTTTTTAGTTGTTGCTAAGTGATGTTTACACTATTCAAGGACTTTTTTCAGCTTCCTATAGAGGCATAGACAGAATGATGGAACAGCCAATGGAATATTCCATACCATAGAGATCATGCTTGGGATTGGCCAGGGGATGGGAATAGCAATCACTGCTTGGGAAGGTGCCAATTCACCAGGCAGTGAGAGTGACTCCTGTCATTATTATTACTGTTGTTATTTTTCCTTTTCCCCTGTTATTTCCATTAAACTGTGTTTATTTCAACCCATGACATTTTTTTTCTCCCTTTCCCCTCCTTTCCCCCTCTTTTCCCCAGCCTTGAGGCGGGGGGAGGGAAGGGGCAGGGTGAGTGAGCAGCTGCGTGGTTGTGGTTGCCAGCTGGGGTTAAACCGCGACAGTTTCTGACAGTCAAAAAGTCTTCCTTTGGACAGAGAACACTCTTGTTCCTGTAGCCTACCTAAACCATCTGACACATTGTCCTCCAAGATCTTTTTGAAAACAGTATGCCAATGGAGTCTTGGAAGAAGAGTTTTCTTTCCATTTCTAAGAATCTGATTTCTCTAAGCATGAAAGCTTTCCAGAAGCAAAATTAGCAAAAAGTTTAGTTTTGAGAAAGGAATCTAAATTTCTTACTGTCCTCCCACTCTCGGCTGTTGTTGCTTTAGATTTGATTACACCAAATAAAATGTGAAATTACCTAGTTAAGGCATTTAGCTTTATATTTATCTAGTAGTTGCTTTCATGTGGTTGAAATTTTTCTGTCTAGTTCTAAATTAATCAATGGTGTCCATAAATTTTATCATTTGGGATACTGTTTTGAAGCCTTTTTGCAGCTCTAAGTATATGTGAAATACTTGTGCTGACTTTTTCTCCCCTGGCTGGCAGGTCAGTAAGGAGTGTGATGAATAAAAAAAACACCACAGGATTGGGGAGGAAGGATGTGGTGAATATGTCAAGGGTGAATTCTGCAGCAATTAAACATACAGAATACTGCTTAATTGTGTTAAAAGTACTCTCTAAGGTCAGTGGGACAACATATGGCAAAAGGAATATATGGAAAATTCTACACAGAGTCGTAGAATTATCTAGGTTGGAAGGGAACTTTCAGATCATCAAGTCCAACCATGAACCCAACACTGACAAAAAAATCACTAAACCGTATCACTAAGCACTATGTCTAACCATCTTTTAAATACTTCCAGGGATGATGATTCCACCACTTCCCTGGGCAGCTTGTTCCAATGCTTGACAACCCTTTCAGTGTAAAAATTTTTCCTGATATCTAATCTAAATCTCCCCTGGCACAACTTGAGGTCATTTCCTCTTGTCCTAATGGGACATGATTCTACTTGGGAGAGAGACCAACTCAGTCTCCTTTTCTTCAGACTAAACAACCCCAATTCCCTCAGCTACTTCTCATAAGGCGTGTTCTGCAGACCCCTCACCAGCTTTGTTTCCCTTCTCTGGATTTGCTCCAGAATCTCAATGTCTTTCATGTAGTGACAGGCCCAAAACTAGACACAGTGAACTAGAAATGCAAGTACATAAAACTAGCATTGGATTGTGACAGTGAATGCGCTGGCATTTGAAATGTAAATCTTTGCTCTGTAGTGGACAGCTGTTCTCCTGAGGGACTTATGGTTGAGAATACCGAGGCTGACCAAGCAACAGGTAGTCAGAAACCTGACCAAGGATACTGGGCAGTTTATCCTGCAAAGTCAATTCCAGGAGAACTTGAGCTGTGAAGCTGTTGTGAGTCTGAGATCTAGAGGATGTCTTGGAAGAGTGAACTGAAAAAGCAGGAAGCAGCAATTGTAACAACAATTTTCAACATATGCTATTATATTTTCCAGAATAACAGGAAACTTGGGAGATTTGATCTGGTGCATTACTAGGACAAGCTTAAACCAGACGATGTTGTTTACAGAAAGTCAGTCTATAAGATTTTATGGTGTATCACCTAAGGAGAAAAGAAGCTAAACAATGAGCTGATTAGACATCCTTTGCACTAACAATTTTTAAAGTATGATGGAAGCTGGAGGACATGTGCTGACACTAATGCTTAATACAAAGGCTGCTCAAGATAGTTAACAGCTTCTCCTGTAGCAGACACTGTAAAACATTTTGAGAAAAATATGTAATATATTTTATTTCTGGCTATAATTAAAGTGAGAAGAAACTCACTGTGCATTTACAGGTGAGCAGTAAGTGAACTAACCCAAGTTTTGGGGAATGTAAGATGTTCTCAAGTACTTAGATTATTTCAATTTTTATATGGAATAGAGGAGAGCTATTTGGTAGGAACTAGAAGAATTCTAAAGCTATCCAAATGTGCATTGCCAATTTAGAGTTCACACCTTAACACACAGAAAGAGAAAGTAAGTTTAAAGTAACATGATCTGTGCTCCTGCACTTCCAGTTATGGAACTGACCATTAGAAAGAGCCAGGAAATTTCTTCAAGACTGGAAGAAATTTATTGGTTTGAAAGTAGAGAAGACTTGTATACAGTTTGGATGAGTGGGCAATGCCATTGTAGTACCAAATAATTGGGTGACTTTTGACAGAGGTCCAGCAAAGAGGATTTGAATTGGTGAAGAAAGGATTTTTATGAACAGGATTGTATTTAAATTTCCAAATTGATCCTAGTCACTTGCGGCTTCTGTATGGGAAATTACTTTTATGCAATGCTAAAAGTTGCTGTGGGATTTGCACTTGAATAAATTGAGCTTGATTGGTGCGGAGTTTGGATGCTGCAAATTAAACACTTAAAGTCTTAGTGAAGACTATAAATGCTAGAATATAAAAATAACATTTGTTGTCTTTGCTAGTGTTCTATTATCCGTCACTTTCTCAGAGCTTATTTTTGCACTTTTGTTTTCCCGTGCCTTAACAAAAAGGCACTGATAATTATCAGTCCTCTCTAGGTAGCTGTCATCACAGTGTTGTTATATCTTTGCCTTCAGCACAGTATTCCTGAATATAAGGCAGTTATAAGCTGCAAGTAAAGACAGTAGAAGCCCAAAAGAAATGAAAAGAATTATGTGCCCATCCAGGGAGCAGAAAATGCTTGGCTCTTGATTAGAAAAAGTAGCCAGGAAAAGAATTCCAAACGTAGTCCTTTTGGAGAGAGCCTAGCCCAGTAATTAAGAAACTAAACAGTTTATTCTTGTTGATTCCAAACCCAAGACCTCATTCCTTTGTTGAGGACCTGGTGCAGAGATTTAAGAAACTTCCCTGAGGGATGAAGAGGGAATTTGGAACTATCCCAGCAAGTTTTATGCCTAATAGGAGATGATTTGTGGAGGAGAAATTGCTCAGGACTTGAGAGATCTCCTTGCAGCTGATAGATCTGGCTAAAAGTTGCTGATAATCTCAATCAAAGAACAAGCAATGCTTGCTGGCAGAAATTTAGCAGAAAATTAACAAAACCTAGTCAGGAGACATGCTATTTGGATTTCAAGAGTTTAGACAAAAATAAAACTTCTGCAGATAATTTTATTTAAATTTAAGGGAAATGGGCTGTAATCAGAAGTCCAGGTATCAAAATTTACCAGTTTTACACTGCTGTGTTTCATAGTACGTCTTTTTTCTGTTCAGATTGGGTAGAAGGAGATTAAAATCTGCTTGTGCTAGTGGGATGCTTACTTGTAATGTCCTAATGAATACTTTCATTTTAATAAGCAAGCACTGTAGTAAGGGGCTGTAATAGTAGAGCAGTTGGAGATTTCAGGTGTGATTATGTAGATGTACTTATCAGGACTCAAAAACGTACTAGGAGATAACTTTTCAGGTTACATATATATACACTGCTAGAGCATTATAGTGCTCTAGTTCTATCATCACTGATTCACACTCAAGAGCTGTTTAAATTAAACACTAACACTGTTTTGAGCACTGGGTAAATGGAAACCAATGTATATATTTTTCAGATATGTTATTAATCTATAAAGCATGACTGGCTGTTTTGTGTTGCTCCCAAAAATACATCTAAGAAAGACTGAAAGCACAATGAATAATACCAGTGATAACTGGAAGGGAGTATTAATCCACAGGAACTTTCCCACTAAGTAGATGGTGGTATCATACATGTTAGGGACCATGGAGCGGCATTTTCAGAAATCACTTTCAACTTTTGGGCAAAAATTCTTACTTAATTTTTAAGATACTTAATTCACTAAACAAGTACCTGCATTTACATAGCCTCTAATGACAAACTTAGAATAAAAATTTATTTGCAAATTTTGTGAAAATAAGATTACAGGTTTTCTAGGGCTCCTACCTTTCAGCAGTTTAGCACTTGACCAGCACACTATAGTACTGGTTTACGACTTGTTTTGAACAAATAAAGTTTTACATGTATCCTGAAATTGGCATTCTAATTTTTCTTTCACCAGATGGCTTTTTAAAAACCTGGTTGTTCCTGTTTTATGCAGGTTGTATGTGTGAAATGGAAGTCTAACATCTCTCTCCCCTTGTTTTCATCTCCGTCCTGCAGACCCCTGTAGCAGGGACGCCACCACAGAGGTCCTTTTGCATTGTGCTTTCTCATTCAGACTCAGCTGCTTTGGCCGAGCCTATGTAGAGCCTCTCAGCTCCCTCCTCCAAGCATGGCCCTGCTCCCATGTGCTAAGCCAGAAGAGCGGGTTCCAGTGCTGGTTGTATTCTTGCATCAAAACTTGCAAAACACAGGCTGCCAAGGGGCGACCTCTGGAGCACACAGCAGGGACATAGTAGGGATCAGCTGGAACTGCTTGTGTAGAAATGCTTCAAATGAGGTAACCTATCACCGTTGTTTGGGGAACTCTTCAAGCTGTGCTCTGCAATCCAGTTTGGAAACCTCTACGCCAAAATCTTTGCTTGTGGTGAAGTTTTAGTAGTTACCAGCCCATACAGAATACCTTCCAGGTCTATCTAGAGTGAAATGGTTGGATGAAAAGCATATTAAAAGCAAGAATAGCTCATCTCATTAACGGACGCATTCATATTAGTATGGTAATGTATGTGCTTTGTTGAATAATTACTTAATTACTTAGTTTTATTAAGATAGTTCCAAAAACACTGTGGTGCACTAATAGTACAAGCTTGTAAGTGATTATTGTAGGTAAAGGAGTAGGTAAAACATATATTCTAAAAAGTACTACAGTAATTGACTAATAACTTTAAAAATGTGGAGTGTATTGCTAATACTTATGCTAACACCTAAGTTTTGTGGTCATAAGCACAATTCTTTTCCTAAATATCTCTTCTACCTACTAATATGTATTGTAAACACATAGTTATTTTCTTTTTTCTTAGCCTTTTTGCTTCCCATTGTGGCAGGAACATAGGGAAAGAGTGGAGAGTGATTTCAAAGCTAGATATATCACTTGACATTTCTTAAAATTGCTTTCTCTGTTCCAAAGCAACTTAATTTACAGCTTTCTATATTTACAGTGTTTCATAAAAAGAAACTGTGTTTGGCTTTGTTGAATAAAAGCTGAACAGCTTGAAGTGAGGTATCTTCAAAGTAACAAGAATATTGTGCAAATACTTCAGAAAATCAAATAAAATAATCATAATCAAATGTTGCTCAACTGTGTTTGGATCCTACAAGCTAAACTCTGATCAGACTGTACAAGTAAAATGCTGCAAAAGCTTGTATGGGTTTACTGGTGTTCTCTCATCTGGGCCAAAAGCTTAGAGATTTGGATTCCAGCTAGAATTATTCCAAGAGCTTTGTGAACAAATTTAATCAAGTCTGATTTTGATGCTACATTAGTTTTGGGGGAGGGGTTTTTTTTTTTTCGTTTATTAGTTTTTTGGTGGTGGTGGTTTTTGTTTTGTTTTTTAATTTTCATTTTTATTTTATTTTGTTTGCTTTGGGTTTTAGTTTTTGTTTTTCTTTCTTTTTTTTTTCAATAAGGCTTTCATATCTTAACCTTGGAAAGGTTGAACTGCCTTGTGAGCATTCATGCCTATAATTGCTAAGCTTTGTGCTGCTACTTTATTTTAGGCAGATCTCTTCAGTTAGTTTTATTTTTCATAATGCACTGCTTCTTATCACTAAAAATTTCGGTCTCTTGAGAAAGATATAGGGGAAAGAGAAGACCAGTATGCATACTGAAAACTTGTAGCTATCAGCATATTTTGGTATTGGTATTTTTGCTGCAAACTCCATATTGCCAGAAAGAGACTGACTTTTGATGCGTGCTTCTTTGGGAAAATCATGTATTTGCTACTTCTGAATTGCCTTTCTAACATGGGTGTATCATCATCAAAGATCATCTTTTTGCTTCTTTTCTTTGTGATGCGACTATGGTGGTTTTTTGTGTGTGGGACACATGACACAGGGAGAGACAATTTTTCACATCAGTGTTCTTTTTTTCCCCATTTTTTTCTGCTTAGGCTATCATGGAGGTTTCTCTGTGTGCCTGAAGCTTCACCCAAAGAGAACAAGATATGCCATTTTTGTCAGCATCCTGGGCTAAACTAAGGGATAACGTAGTCCCATTTCTCCTCTGTATTTCAATAGGCGCTCTTGTTAAAGAGGGGCTTTCAAGTATGGATGTGGTTTAACATAAAAGTTGGCGTTCATATTTGAATCTTACAATGGCTTCCTCTCCAGAGGACGACAGTAGCCATGGGTAGAGACCTCACATTAAGTGAAGTTTAGACACGGCTAAACCCACTGGAGCCCTGATCCTCTCCTGGGTGTAACAGCACCTGTAAACTAGCAATGTGCTTTACCTTTTTTGTCTTGACTTTGCATGCTGCAGAGTGCCGAAAACTAGGATTTTAGGACAGTGTGGTGACACTGCCTTTGGGACAGGTCTTTGCACAAACTTCTCTGTTTTGGAGGTGCTCTATCTCCTAGGATGAAGCTGCCTTATTTTTCTAATCCTACACTTATGCTAGGGATGACTGATGGTCCTTTCCATTCAATTTTCACCATTCTTTGCCCCTGCTTTTGCAAATCAATCAGCTCAAGAAGAAAACAGCTTAAGATGGCATTTTAAATAACTGCTTTTGGAAGGGTAACTTTCATGTCTATCCTAAGAATGAGCATGAACTATGCAGATAGGAGATGTTTTTCTTCTCTGTAAGCCCTGCATAAACAAAATTATTCCTCTCTTGGTCCACTGGATCCTGTCAGGCTACTCATTTGAGCTAGGAAAGTAGAGTTTTGCCCATATGAAATTTGAGTCTTAGTGATCTCCTTCTGATTCAAAATTATTACAGTCCATCTGAGTGTATTTACAGTTTAACTAATTCTTTGCAGGTTCTTTAAACTGCATTATGTAATGTGTGTTTTTACTTTTATTGGTCTTCCTGAAACTCTAATATTCCTGTTAATGTTCTTCTGAAAATAAAACATCTATGTAACAAGACTATCATATTTTACATTTTTGGGACAGATTCAAGTGTAAAAAGCACGTCAAGGTGAATTGCATAATGGAATGAGGAATGCAGACCTTCCTCATTGTCCTCCTGGGAAAATAATAATTATGATACCTAATCTGAAACCAAATTAAGTGACCTTGGAAAGGGAAGGGGAAGCCTTTCAGCTGGCTACAGATCCATTGTGTTCTATACTTGAACAACTTGAAAGTTGATTACTTTCATCAGCATCACTTTGCACTGTTTATTGAAATCTTGGGATCATCTATTTAATAAATTCATTTGTGGCAATGTAAAGTTTCTTTTGGTGTGCTACTAAAGTAACTGTGGAACAGTGTGCCCTGGAGAAAAAAGATCTGGAATTCTTAGGGTTGCTTAGGGGGTTAATTGCGTGAATTTGAGCTAGGACCCCAGGAAATACATCAATAATGATGTACACTTAAACTCCAGGAATCAACTGAATTTTATATAAGATTATTGTGAACTGCCAAAATGAATCAGAACAATGGCCATACAGTCTTCTATATTTATCTTTGTCATTGGCCATTTGTTCATAGAAAAGAAAAACGAATTGGGGTTTTGTGCCTGGTTTTCCGGGGTCAGTGCTGAGCGTACCATGGAAAAAGAAAATAAAAAGGAAGAGAATAAGCCAATAACAGCTTGCAGGCTTATCATCGTCAGGAGGATTTACAATTTCCCAGTTAAATTTTTGGCCACTGCAGGAAGATAGAACATGTTTTGATATTTGAAGAAATACACAACTTTTATTAAAACTATTGCAATAATCAGAGAACAAGAAAATGTTTAAGACTGCCTTTTTTGGTTGACAAAATGGTCATTAGATCATCTTATAGATTTCTTTGAATTCCTATTGTTAATGATAAATCCATCTATGTATAACTAAGATAGACCTATTTCAGCACAGATTTTATTCAAAATCCCCTGGTGAGTATTTTGTGTAGGTTTGTCCCTTTATTTATCCATAGAAGATGAGCTGTTGCAGACCCTGACCACAAAATTTTGGCTCTCTGCATCTAGCTGCTCCAGTCTGTAGTTCAGGATCCCAAGGTCATCACTTTGGTTTTTTTTTTGTTTGTTTGTTTGTTGTTGTGGTGATGTTTTTCCTTACTTTTTATTTAGAGACTACAGCTGAACATAATAGAGAATTATTAAATACTCTAGTTTAATTATGTGTAGAAATAAAACTATCAAGTGACTCTTTCAAAATGCAAAGAAAATATGTTTGTCACCAAAATGTGACTTCTCAGGCTTCATTGGTTTGCTTTGCACAGTGTCAATCACAAGCAGAGTCCTCTGTAATCATTATACAGTTCCTCTGAGCTCAGCCTATGAGCTAGGTCCTACCGATAATTGAAGTCCCGGGAAAAATATTCTCCATCCAAAGTAGAAGAACATGCATTCTTCTCTCAAAAATAATTTGCCTCTGCTAGGTCTTTTCAGTGTCCTCTTCCACTTTCTTCTCTGCATCCTCTTCCACTTTCTTCTCTGCCACTTACCAATTTGGAGTGATAGACACTTTGTATCCTTTTTTGTCCTGTTGAATTATCTTATTTCCAGGTTGAGAGGAAAAACTGATCTATTTTTCCAAAACTTCTGTATCTGCTAACAGTTCATCCTTTCTTTCTTTCAGCTTTTTCTTCCTGGACATACTGTATTCTGGTTGTTCATGTGGATGACAAAGTGAAGGTGAGACAATAGCATGCATTTGGTTCTCTGGTTTAATTTTAATAATTTAATAATCCTAGCTGGGCTGAACCCAGTGACAATGACCAATGACATACCCAGTTTCTTCATGGGCATGCAGAAACAGTTGAAGTATAGACTCTTGAGGGAATCTGAGTGCGCTCTTTGGTTAGCATATGCTGACATTTACACTATTGTTTCTTCGGTCTGAATATACATAAAAGTCATATCCCGAAGTCTATTAAAATTCTTGAATCCATTTCACTTTATCAGTCTGAATGTTTGGATAGCCCTTTTTATTGCTTACAGCAAAAATACTAATTGACTTAAAGCCAATTAAAACATACAGCAGTTCTTATTTTTATAAATGAAACCATAATGTAATACCACAGTGGCCAACTCCTGCCTTCCTCCAGGTAAAAAACTTATGAACTTTAGCAGTGCTTTGTTTGAATAAAGGTTAAGCAATGCTTGCTGGAAGCACTGCCAAGTATATTATGTGCAATATTTGTTTTCTCCTACATAATATAGTTTAAGTATGGTATTCTCCCCCATGCCTTAAAAAAAAAAAAAAAAAAAAAAAAGCTCTAGAAGAAAGACATAAATCTCAATCTCCCTTGGAAATAAAGGACTATGTTTAAGTAATTTCTCAGGAACATCCTGGACTGAAAATTTTCAAATTACATTGAAGACTTCAAATACAAGTCAGTCTTTATATAGTCAAGGGGTCACTATAGTGACAGTACAGCAGGGAGTTCATATTTACCCTCTGAATGCAGAGGTATGTGTCTGGATACACCTGCTTGAGAACCCTGCACAAGAAGACCACAAACAAGTGAATAAATTTGAGATGTCTCATGCAATACATGCTAGTGCTTTTTGTTGTAAAACTAAAGGAAATCTGAGTCATTGCAATCTTAGAATGTAATGCCAGACAAATGAGAACCAGACCGCAAACAATGAAGCCAAGTACATCATTATAGGTTGAGTAATGTGAACGACTTTCATAAACTATGGCTGAAACTCAGGATTTAGCAAAAGACCATCACCCTTAATTGCATCAAGGACAATTAAAAGCTCGTTAGTCTGCAAATTGTCCATCAGGAATAAGAATCTCATAAATCTGAGTCATAAATATGTAAAGAGGGCAATATTTCATTTTGATTTAACTATTTTCCTTTATCTTACCTTTCTTCCTATGTTATGAATTGCCTTTAATTTATCCACTCTCTTCTCCAAAATGGGGAAATAATTACACTTTGTCTTCACCTAGTCTCCATTCCCAGCAAGACTTTTCAGCCCAGGATCTTTAATTAAATCCTTTGTCTCTCTGAAGGCCTTTTTTGCTTTACTAACAAATGCTCTCTCATGAGCTCGGTGTTAGGTTCCTCCTTTTCTGATCCATTGGTTCCACATAACAATAATCTAGGTGATCCTAACACTCTACTGAAAAAAAATAATTTGTTATTGGTAGCTGTGAAGTCCATAGGACTTGTGATAACTTTGTTTCTACTCTTCATTTAAAAAAGATAAAAACAACTTATCAACCGGCTTCTGCTAACACTAGCTAACATCACCATTAGGCATTTGCTGTCTACACTGGATGAAGTCATTTACTAAGAAGCACCATTTATAGGATGCATACCCACATGATGAAATAAACCACAGATTATCAAAGGCTTTAAGGGTTTTAGAAGACTCTGGATGAGACTGTGAGGAGAGGAGGCATCAAACTGAGAACAAAACTTAAGTCCTGCAAGACAATGTTGTAACATCTCCACTGTGTTGTCACACAGCCACATTAAGAAACTCTCACTTCTCCTTAAGTTGCCTCAAAGACCATGGAAATTCTCTGGTGGCAGGAGGTAGCAGACACTGAAGTCCTACTAAGAAGAAATGTATCAGGGATTTCTTCAATGTACATTTGAAGTGGTTGGCCATGTGATCTAAATGTGTGGAGGCAGACTGTCCCATAAGACATTTAAGTGTGGTAAACACTCCCATGGGAGTCAGCTTAAGGGTTATAAAGATTTTCTAGAGATAATCCTAAAAATGTGAAAAGTCCACTGATTTATGAGCTCATGATGCTCCTAACAACAACAAGTAAAAATGGCAGAAGATGATTTACAGGGGTGTAAGTACATTTGAAACAAATAGTGTCCAGTGAGCCGAAGAAAAGAGAGCCCTTTTTTTTATTATTTTTTTAAAGAGCTACACTAAATTCAGTCTGACAATTGTGTGGTGAAAACATTCCTTGGATTTCATAATCATAGGAGAACTCATCATCAGAATTAGTGCAGAGAAGAATTTGTTTGCTGCCATCATGGATAATAAGCAGAACAGAACAAACAGTCTCTAAGCAGTAGCTAGCTCAACTTTTTACAGCTCATGTTTTCCAGTTAACATTTAGAATACCTTAAGAAGCAGCAACAAATCTAACCTCACTTCTGAATTGTCTTCCTAACAGTGTTTCTCACAGCAGGCATCACAGCACTCAAGTGAGAGTCAAGGATAGACAGGGATTTGTTGGCATCCACTGAAGAGATACTTGGTGGAAGTGACATGTTTTTTCAGACTTGTTGTAGCAGCTATTTTCTGGACTGTCCTAGACACCTGCTTTCTTTTAGACTAAATACTTAATTTCAGGCATGAAAAGAGAGTTCAGAACG
Organism: Tringa tobata; assembly: GCA_033628505.1. Classification (NCBI taxonomy): domain Eukaryota; kingdom Metazoa; phylum Chordata; class Aves; order Charadriiformes; family Scolopacidae; genus Tringa; species Tringa tobata. Next base: position 4,945,912 of record JAHREE010000378.1, read on the forward strand.
TGGCTAATTCTTTGACTTAAAGCGGAAGCTCTTGCCTCGGTCAGGGAGACTGGAGTCCAACTGGAAGAAAAAGCTGGATGCTTAAAACTGTTTCACTCCAATTGATAGAATGACAATGAGCTTAGAATTGAAAAGCCTATATATATGTATGATTGCCACTAATATATTTGTGAAGCCATCTTTTCTGGTGATAGCAATGCTTCTCCACATTAAACCATCAGATGGATGTTAATACTAACTTGGCTGAAGAATACTAGAATGAACAACTTGTGCTACTCACAAGGAGCTCTTGCAGAAGCACGTCTTGGTAAATCCTGCTAGATTAAATAAGATGCTGAAACCTTCTGCTCCAGTGAATTTTGACAAAATAGGCATTTGCTCTCCTTCTGCAGCTTGTTCATAATAACATCTGGTACAGTATGTTCTCTCTGGGTTCCCACAGAGAGAAGATTCAATACTATTGATTCACCCCCCTTAGTTCCAGACATAACACAAACCGAAATATTAGCAAGTAGAAAACTAAACATATCATTTTTTTTAAGTTGAGGTAGAAAAGCATTTTATTTTCTGCAATGAGTGTTCCTTGAACTACTTGAGGATCCAGATGTTCTCTTAAATCTGACAAAAATAAACCTTGATTTGAAACTAAAATTCCAATGAGGGTTTCATTATGTCAATTCTGATTTCGCTCACTTTCCAAAAATTACAGAGCTATAAAATTCTCTGCTTTAATTGCCAGTCACTGTTTGAACTGCTTTTCCAATTCAACCATAAGTGCAATACTGGAAACTAATAACTGTGGCGACTTTGCTATCCAATGTCATGAATTTGTCTAGATATTCAACAGCCTGCATTTCTTATCCCTTCAAGTGCTCCTTGGCAGTGAATTGCGGGAAAGAGCTAATGGGAATCAAAACACCTACTGGGGTATCTCTGTATCCTGAATTTGATAAAATGAAAGAGTGAGGCTTGGCTGTACTATGTTAGAGTTGACAATCATATATATAACTCTCGAGATTTTTCCAGATTTTTGTTTTTTAGAAAACTTTTTTATGTTGGCTGACATCATACTCATTCTGGGTATTGGGTATGTGTCTTTTTGGCATTCTGAGCCTTTCCAGTCCAATTCCTAGAAATATACATAGAATGGTTCAGGTTGGAAACCTTAAAGATCATCTATTTCCAATCCCTCTGCTGTGGGCAGGGAGACCTCCCACCAGACCAGGTTGCTCAAAGCCCCATCCAGCCTGGCCTTGAACACCTCCAGGGATGGGGCTTCTGCAACTTCTCTGGACAACCTCTTCCAGTGTCTCACCACCTTCACAGTAAAGAATTTCTTCCCAATATCTAATCTTATTCTCCCCTCTTTCAGTTTAAAATTGTTACCCATTGTCTTATCGCTCCACTCCCTCATGTAGCTCCAGACCTTCCCAATCTCTCGTGTAGGCCCCCTTTAGGTACTGGAAGGCTGCTCTAAGGTCTTCCTGGAGCCTTCACTTCTCCAGGCTGAACAACCCCAGCTCTCTCAGCCTGTCTTCTTCTGGTGCTCCATCCCTCTGATCATCTTTGTGGCCATCCTCTGGACCCGTTTCAACAGGTCCATGTCCTTCCTGTGCTGAGGACTCCAGAGCTGGATGCAGTACTCCAGGTGGGGTCTCACCAGAGCAGAGTAGAGGGGTAGAATCACCTCCCTCGTCCTGCTGATGGGTCCTAGACCAGAATCTTGCTGTTAAATCAGCCAAAGCACAGGGCCAGAAGGTACACTGGCCTTTTGTTTTTATGCTATTTGTGGAAAGACAGAGTATTTTGCATAAAATGACAGGTAACAAGTTAATTAAGCAATATTTTTGGAAGGCACCTGAGGTACCAGTTGATTTTATAATGCAACAGTACTTTGTGACTCATGGCTGCAGGATCTTTGATCTGGGACTCAGAGCCTTCAAACTGAATTTCATTGTGTCATTTAACAGCAATTGAAACTGTGCCTCCAAATGCCCACATCACATATTTGTAAATTTACAAGTGAATTTTATAAGTACATCTCATCCAATCTAAAGGATTCACAAAATTTCCAATATTAATCCCAATTTTGGAAGTATAGCATAAATGTCAAAACATGGTTACAACTACATAGACATTGTCAAGTGACAGTGAAAAACATTTAGGACTAGATTTTTTAACACTTACAATTACTTATTATTCAAAATATTTGCCACTGAGCAAATTCCACTAAGTGTGCCAAAATGGGAACCAAATTCATTCCAAACCCACTTACTGACTCAAGGAGGAAATGAGGGGGTGGGACTATCCTTTATCACCAAGCCAAAATACCTCATAATTCAGTGACCAGGAACCCCCTTCTAATAAACTCTTATAATCAAATTTGCTCATACGAAGCAGGGACATAAGTCTAAGTGTTGCATATTTTGGAAAGAGCTTTAATGTCTGGAGGACTGTGTATACATCCATGCCTTAGAATCTTTTTGAATAAAAATGTTTGTTTTATCTCAGTTTTAGAATTCTGCAAGGTGGATTACTCTGTTCCAATTAAACAAGATACTGAACTCAGTGATTTTTTTGAGTCTACCTGGATTGTGATCCTTTTCATTCCCATTTCCCCATTTTTTATGGTATTCAGAATCAAAACTTTTACTGGAAACTGAGGGAAAATACCAGCTGAAGAAGTTACATAGACTTTTATTTTATTATTTTATTTTGTTTTGTTTAGTTTAGTTTTTTAGTTTCTATTTTATTTTAGTTTTATTTTATTTTCTATCTCATGTCAGTGCAGTTCTACCCCCTGTTTTTATTTCCTTTTCATTTTTGTGGCTAGAGAACTTCCTATGATTTGTATTAGTTTACTACAAAGTAGCTTGTACATTTGGATATTTCTTGCCTTATCCTATAATGTCTGAGTTTTAAGATTTTTTTAGACTGTCTTGTTTCCACACTCTTCCGAGTAAGCAGATAACCTTTTTTTTAGCTCTTTATTCACTGGATTACATCTGAATATCACTTCCTTTACATTTATTGTTCAAAGTACTTGTAATGCGAACCATTTTGTTTTAAAAACATCTCAGGTCTCCTATATAGTTCCTTTACCTTTTTAGACTTCGCCAGCTAGCTCACAGCGTTTCTTAGTTAACCTATCTGAAATGAAGAGCCTGCAAGGCAGATATGCCTTTCTTTGTCCTTCCATTTAAAGTAAAGCAACTTATGAAAGCCTGTTCTTTTTTAATAGCCTAATGTTTGATGATGGCTTTTACTATTTGCCCAAAGACAAAAAGACCTTCGCCTCTCATAGATTCAGTTGATTGTCAGGTGAGAGCTAGGCCACCCAGGACTAACTAGTCCTATGGTATTCCTGGATTGGATAACCAATGTGTTAAATCTCCCACAATGACATACATTTACAGTAGTATTTCTCTCAACTAAAGTTACCACAATCTTTGTTTATATCCAAAACTAATCTAAAGGATTCACAGAGATATCCAACATTATCCCAATAAACTTGCACCACCATTCTTCATCAGAGACTGATTTTTCGACTCAATTAGATTTATTTGTATTAGTTCTTGTTCAAAGGGTCTGTCATCACTAGTGTTCAGTTTGGCACCTTCATCCATATGTTTGTCAGTTCTCTAAATCCTACACCGATGCTTCAATTACAGTAGCTGTTTGTTACTTCTGCTATCTCTGGTTTCATATCCTGGACTAGCAGCTCTTCATCCATTTTTCTTCCAGGTTCCTTGTGTTCATAATAAAGGTTTCAGTTGTGTTTTATGAATAATGCGTAAAATTTTCTGAGAACAAGTGTCCTACACACATCTGTTGTACACAGCCTTGGCTTCTCATTCCATTTTAACAAAAATACATCTTTGTCCCTTTCTCCAAATACCAGCAAAGCATATGCTTATATTTTTTTGCCCAGCAAGCATAGCACAAAATCAAATAACATTCTCAGCCAGGCCTGTGACAATGATTGCAGTAGGAGCAAAATTCAAGTGCTACTCAAATTTTAATTGAAATAGGATGGGATTATTCCTTTTAGTCCTAATTAAAACTAAAGCTAGATTGAGAAANAGATAGTTAACAAAGAGATTGTGAAATCCTGACTGCTGGCAATATCTGTCTGAAAGATTTAAAGGCCACATAAATGGTTTAATAGATGCAGTTACATAATTAAAGTCATATCAATAATTAAAATATTAATTATAATAAATACAATTACAATTGTTTAAAATCGTTCCATGATATTTACCTAGATACTGTTACCATTCACTGCTTAGTTGCCAAACGATAGCATGGTGAAAATCAGAATATATTCACAGAATATTTTCAGTATTTTCAAAAAACTTAGGCAGATTTTTTTCATTTTTATTTACAATGATTAATAATTAATCGATATCTTAATGTGAGTGTATTTTTAACAGATTAAATATTTTAATTTATTTTAATATATTAAATTAATAGATTAAATTATTAGATTATTTAATAGATTGTTATTTTAATAGATTAAATAACATATATTTTAACATATGTGAGTTTAGTGACAAAAAGTAAATGTAGCAAAGAATAAAAAACGAGGTTCTACCTAGTACAGACTTTTCCATGAAGGATCACATTATAAGTAGGAATTCATATTGGTGTTGGAATTCCTGTTTTCCTAGTTTGAGGTAAAACATATCCAATTTTCTTTTCAGTAATTTTACTTTTCAGCTAAGCCTCTTCTGACTATATAACTGACTAACTAACTCTCTGAAATTAAGGGCACATTCATCAGAATACCTACCTGTGAGAAAGCCCACAATTCTAAATAAATAATTACCAAATGAACAATTTTATATTATATTTAAATTTCATGATGATAAGTTTAGAATTTATGATATGGTTTTGTAAAATGCATATAACATTGTATTTTATAAAATAAATCTGTAAGATATTGATAAACATAACTGTATTTTTTAAAAGAAAGTTGTGGAACCATAATATATTCATTGCCCATAATTTTGTTAATACGCTGTTCTTGTAGACACATACAGGGAAAATTCAAAATGTATCAGACATCAGACCAGATGCAGAAGATTTGCCTACACCATTTATATTCATTTTCAATTCCTCAAAACCTTCTCATGGCTAACCTAATATCAGTAGAGTTTGCCACTCCTAGCAGTCAGCAAACAAGAGCTTACAAAGAACATCATATTGCTCCTTCCATCTACTTGAATTTGTCTTTGAGACTGGAAAATAGCTTCAACTGCACTGATGACACCAAACATGTGGCTCATAGAATGGGCAAGACTAGAAAAGAAGGGCTGCAATTGCTCACCTGATGCTTGTTTATGGAAGAAATAGGTAGATGAGTCCTCTTCAGCAAGGTGACCGTTGAAGTGACTGGCAATGACCAGTAGCTCAGAAAGAAAGCTGAGGAGATGGCATTAATGTCCTCCCCACTTCCTGAGGGGGACAGGGCACGCTGAAGCTTTCTCTGAGGAACAGCTTATGCTGCAAGTACAGCTCATCCAGCACGGGCTGTGTTCAGCCCCTGAGGAGCTGTAGCTCACAAATTATGGGAAAGAGCCTTTCCAGAAACGAATGTGTGTTTCTGCAACCACATTTAAAATTAATTTTTTATAACCTACTCTGAAAAAGCTAAATGATACCCTTGTTATTTGTTGTTGGTCCTGCTTCTGCTCTTTAGGGACTTCTAACTTATAACTTCATATCGCTCATCTACCAACGCCAGCCAGCTCAGCAATACGTGTCTTTGTCTTTTAAGCCAAACATAATGTGAGAATATGGACTGAAAAGTCCAACTTTATTAAGGAGTTGGACAAATGAGTCACTATTTTGCTGACAGCCATCCTGGGTCACCAGCCAGGAATGATGAACCCTGTGGTGAATCTGATATTGGTTTGGGCAGTTCAATTTGTGTTCACAGTCATAGCAGATTCGGACAATGTACTAAGCAGGAGTTAAAATGATTAGTCTGCTCCTCTAGAGGCATTTCTACGTGTTTAGCTAGATTCAGATTCGGGGCTTTGGCATAAACGAATGAAAAAGCAAGCACAGAAGAATTCAAGTTAATGACCAAGTTCTCTTGGGTAATCATCCGTTTGCAAGATATGCCAGGTTTAGCAATAGGACATAATTCTGCAAACGAGATATTTTAACATAAGCTTTATTATATCAGTTTTTCCTGTTTACTAAGGTTCTGGTCTTCAGATAAGTCAAATAATTTTACTTAAGACAATTGCTTATGATGAGCCAACTCTGTCGAAATAAAGAGCTTTTGAAATTTCCTTTTGCTTTCTCTAGGGATTTCTGTTGTAAAAATGGGTTATGATATGACTCTAAGAGAACTTGGTATGGGAGGAGCTTTAAAGGCAAAACGTTACTTTTTTTGGTCAAAGTAACAATTTGAGAACGAAGCCTGGAAGAGACAGTTATATTATGAATATTCACAGTATGTCCAGGATAACCAATTGCATTAGTTTACATTATATGTTTTGCTCTGTGAAAAAAGCAAGGTTTTGGGATGCAAACTTGAACTGCCCTAATTATTTGTTTTCATGTCTTAATTGCTTAAAAAGTGATGAAGCATTCCATCTTAGCATCCCAGCCAAAGGAAACCTAAAGGAGATTTATCACTTTTCTGTTCAGATACAAAAGTAGTTAATGATTTGCTTATGCACCTGGACATACATAAGTCTATGGGGCCGGATGGGATTCACCCAAGGGTACTCAGGGAGCTGGCAGGAGAGGTCACCAAGCCTCTCTCCACTATCTACCAACAATGCTGGTCAACAGGAGAGGTACCAGATGACTGGAGGGTGGCCAATGTGACGCTCATCTAGAATAAGGGCTGGAAGGAGGATCTGGGAAGCTATAGGCCTGTCAGCCTGACCTCAGTACGGGGAAAGACCATGGAGAGGATCATCTTGAGTAAGCTCTCACGGCAAGTGCAGGGCAGCCAAGGGATCAGGGCCAGCCAGCCAGGGTTTATGAAAGGGATGTCCTGCTTAACCAACTTGATCTCTTTCTGTGATGATGTGACCCACCTTCTTGATGTGGGGAAGGCTGTGGACGTTGTCTACTTGGACTTTGGTAAGGCCTTTGACACCGTCCCTCACAGCGCTCTCCTGAAGAAGCTGGCGAATCATGGCATAGACAAGTGGGTAAAAAACTGGCTGGATCATCTGGGTAAAACATCACTGGGTAAAAAACTGGCTGGATGGCCATGCCCAGAGAGTTTTGATTAATGGGGCAAAATCCAGTTGGCAGCCGGTCACCCTGGTCACCTAAGGGCTCAGTTTTGGGGCCGGTCTTGTTTAATATCTTTATTGATGATCTAGATAAGGAGATTGAGTGCACCCTCAATAAGTTTGCAGATGACATCAAACTAGGTGGGAGTGTTGATCTGCTTGAGGGTCGGAAGGCTCTACAGAAGGATCTGGACAGGTTGGATCAATGGGCCAAGGCCAATGGGTTGAGGTTTAATAAGGCCAAGTGCTGGGTCCTGCATTTCGGTCACAACAACCCCAGGAAATGCTACAGGCTTGGGGAAGAGTGGCTGGAGAGCTGCCCAGAAGTCATATGAGGAGAGCCTGAGGGAACTGGGCATGTTTAGTTTGGAGGAGGCTGAGGGGGGACCTCATTGCCCTCTACAACTACCTGAAAGGAGGTTGTAGAGAGGTGGGTGTTGGCCTCTTCTCCCAAGTGAATAATGACAGGACCAGAGGAAATGATCTGAAGCTGTGGCAGGGGAGGTTTAGATTAGATATTAGGAAGACTTACTTTACTGGGAGAGTGGTCAGGCACTGGAACAGCCTGCCCAGGGAGGTGGTGGAGTCGCCATCCCTCAAGGTATTTAAGAAACGTGTAGATATGGCTCTTCAGGGCATGCCCTAGTGCCCGAGATTGTTGGTTTGTGTCTCTTCGTGGGTGGGTGTGGTATGTGGTGTGGTGGTGGGTTTTTTTTGTTTTGGCTTTTTTTTGTGGTTGGACTCGATGATCTCAAAGGTCCCTTCCAACCATGAATATTCTGTGTTTCTGTGAAAAGGAAGGGAACAAATCCTCCCATTAAAAATTTGCATTTATATTGGAGTTACCAAGCCTTTGCTGGATAATCTAAAATACTAAATGCCTAAAGATTTTAAACATATTATAGTATCTGATCCCAGCTCCTTTGTGATTACAGTAATGGGAAATTTCCACTTCATCTCACCCTGCCTGACACTGCTTGGTGTCTGAATTTTCTGAGCTGCTGTAGGACAGTGCCTGAAATCAAGTTGAGAAATCATACTGAATGTCATGGATATCCGAGACAGGCAAAAGCTAATAATGAACACTCTGCCTCCTAGCCACAGTAAGGGACTCTAACTAACCCATCTTTTTCTAACTGTGGAGTGTATCAATGAGTCAGTGAGGGTTTGCTGGACTGACCCTAGAGAAAAGACTTTGCAATGTTCTAGATCCTGCCAGCTTCCCTGACTTCTGAAATTCAGAGCCTTACCCTAATGCTGTGGCTGAAACAATTTAACACTTTTCTCCTTCTCCGTCCATCCTCAGATGCATGTTTCTTCTTCCACTCTTTGTGGTAAACCTTACATACATGGACCAACTCCAAAACCATCATTAAGTCCCTATCTGCAGCACAGATTCATTAACTGCAGGAAGTATAATTTTTATTTCCTTACTTATCATTGTCCTGTATTTCATGTTTGGTATTCTAGTTATGCTATATATATTATTTGTGTCCTATCTGGATCCCACCAGATAGCAGTCATTAGAAGTGACAGCTGCTCTGCAAGACTCCATTCCTGTAATGCTTTTCTGTTTCTATTGTTATTTTTATTCCTGGGGTAGATGCAAAAATCCACTGATGGAAAACTGAGTGTGAAACTGGGGCCTTAAGATCCCCTCTATCTGTGAAAAGAAAAAAAAAAGACACTTCTTTATTAATAAATGTTTAAACTTTTTATTACATAAAATCTATCAATCTATTACATAAAATGTCTAGCCAGGGCATACTTTTCAAAAACAAAAGATTGGAGTTTTGGATTCTCACCAATTTTTAGTGGAGAGAGACTAATGCAGAATATGTTTCCAAAACACTGGCACAAGGGAGCCCTGAAGCAATTATATATTTAAAATACTCCCTTTCCTTCTGCCTTCCACTTGCTGTTTTGCTGAACAAGCCAGTTTTAACTTTTCAAGACTTTTCAGAAAACATTATAAAGAATGCAACCTCATTATTATTGTATAGAAACCCATGATAAGTAGATGTTAATGGTTCCCAATCAGTTTTCAAAAGCGTACAAAATAGATTCTTTCTACATGTCCATTCTGAATAGACCTAACCCACTGAGGAGCAAGGCAAATCATGCCATGCTGAGTAGCTAGATGACAACTCATACCACAGCTAACTAGTTGAAAGAATTGAGTTGCGCACATCTTATTTTACGCTGATTACTCCCTCTGCTTTGATAATACTGCAGAGAACATCGTAAGTATATATTAAAAATAATAGGAAAATATCTCATAAAAATAGACTTGTAGTAGAGTGGATAACCTGGCAAACAAGATTGGGTAGCAATAGATCTGCTGGGCGCTCTTTCCCCAGAAAAGCAGTGCTGGTAGGAGTGGAAGGACTTCAGCTCACCACCCCAGGAAGGATGTGTATCCCTCCCAGAGGTGTCTGTCCAATCTGCTCTTGCAAGGTAGTGCTGGAGGCTCAGGGAAATATGTTTTATTAGTGTCCATACTCTGAGAAAGCACTTACTAATGCATAATCTGAAATTCTTTGATGCAGTTTTACTGTGTTGTTCATTTGGGCTACCCAAAACTGTGTTTTCCTTCTCCATCACATTTTGTATAAATCTTATGTTACTATACACTACTATACTCATTGCTTTTTAATTGCAGCTGAAACTATAATTTACTTACAGCACATGAAACCTGTAATGCAGATCAGACCTTGAATATTGCCTGATTAGCTAAATGATTGGTTTGAAATGGATCATAGTGAAGTTGGCAGTTTGGTTTTGGGTTTTTTTTATGGAGGGGGGAAGCTGAAGTGAAGTGCAGTCTTGCCCCAGGTGGAACTGTGAAGAAACCTCTGGGCTTCCTGCAGTCTCACACCTGGACTCTTCAGCCACCTCTTCCCAGCCCCATCTCCTGGACACCACTCTGCAAGGCATGGGCCCAAAGACTAAGCCCTCACAGGCTTGATAAGAAATAATTTCTGTGCAGGTAAGAGGAGGTGGATCAAATACCCAGGCAGAGAGGGAAAACTCCTCTTCAGACAAACACCATCCAACATGCACCACGCATCACTGGTTTCAACGAGCTCTTGCAAAAACATCTTCAAGGTGTAAAGGTCTGCATCTCTTCCCTGATGATTCTCTCCCTTTTTTGGACCAAAATCAATGCAGTATCAGCTATTAACAGCAGAAAAGTCTAACTGGAAGTTACCCAAAATGCTTTCATTTAAGTGTTGTGCTTTACAAAAGGAACGAAAAAGAAATATTTGTACATTTAGAAGTATTTTAGCTTTCCTTACAAGTTTATTTAATATTTTGGGAACTTTGCTAGAATATATAGGAAAATAAAAAAAAAATGAAAGAAGCATACAATGTAGTAAATCCACCAGACAAATAGTTTCTTCACCAAAACACTATGAAATCTTGTTTAAAATCTCAGCACTTCTGTTATGCTAAAGCCACGGTTAGGAAACTTTAGTGTGTGTAACCAGTGCTTATCCACTGACTTACAAGTATTCTGGCAGGCATAACCACAGATGTATTTTATATGGTTCAATAATTTAGGAATAAAACCACCTGAAAATACCCGCAGAGAGAATTTATGTGAAATGATAATGAAGTTTTGATTTGTATCAGAATGGTGTGTTAGTCTGAAAAATGCAAAAGGACAACAAGCTGACAGGTTTTCCAAGGGCCTTTCAGGTTTTTTGTTGATCAGAGAAGGAAGTAATTTCTGAGAATATTGGTTGGAACAGAAATAGGCACAGAGAAAAGAAGAATACAAGATGTTCCTGATTTTTACATAAAATGTAGCTGTTCCCCAGAGGTCTATGGGGTCCTTTTCCTGCAGCAGGGAAAGACTTGTGCGTTTTGTGCATCAGTGTGCACAGCTGCATTGTTGGGGTCTTTTGCAGGCAGACTTTTGCAGGAATTTTTGCTTTGTGGCAGCTGGATAAATGTGCATCAACGCTGAGCACTCTGCTGTGCATGAGTCCTGTTTTCAGCAGACTGTCTCTTGGGAGCACATGCAGAGGTATAACAAGACATCCTGTGTTTGGGAACTTGCTTGCAGGCTTTTGACCTGGAGAGGCTGCGAGCATTCGGTGCTCCTTTCAGAAAAGCACCTCTGGGCATGTCCCACCTGTGTTCTAGACCAATCCCTAGGTGCTCTGAGCTCTGACAGAGTGAGAGATGATAAAATAAATAATTAATTTTACTGGAACACTTGCAACTGTTTTTTTCCAGGACCAGTTAAAGCTCCAAGTGAACTTTAGTGGTGAATATTTCATAGCTTGGTACAATTTCCGATGTTCATAGCTACCTTAAACAAATTCCTTCTAGAGACGTAAGTGGTCAAAATTAATTTAATTCAAGAATTCCAAAGGCAAGAGTATTACCATCTCCAGACTCCCAGTCCACCAGAAAACTGCAGCTGCCTAGCACTCTTCAGTTCTGGATCAGTAGGAGTAAAACCTTTGGTTTTAAATGTGGGCCATGTATATATGGAAATGCCCCTGAGCCTTAGAATCATAGAATGGTTCATGATAGAATGATAGAATCATGATAGAATGGTTCAGGTTGGAAGGAACCTTAAAGATCACTGAGTTCCAACCTCCCTGCCATGGGCAGGGACACCTCCCACCAGACCACATTGCTCAAAGACCCATCCAGCCTGATCTTGAACACCTCCAGGGATGGGGCTTTCACAGCTCCTCTGGGCAACCTGTGCCAGTGTCTCACCACCCTCACAGTAAAGAATTTCTTCCTAATATCTAATCTATATCTCCCTTCTTCCAGTTTAAATCCATTACCCTTTCTCTCACTACACTCCCTGATCAAGCGTCCCTCCCCGTCTTTCTTGTAGGACCCATTTTAGGTACTGGAAGGCTGCTCTAAGGTCTTCCTGGAGCCTTCTCTTCTCCAAGCTGAACAATCCCAACTCTTTCAGCCTGTCTTCATAAGGGAGGTGCTCCAGCCCTCTCATCATCTTTGTGGTCCTCCTCTGGACCCATTTCAACATATCCATGTCCTTCCTGTAATGAGGGCTCCAGAGCTGGATGCAGTACTCCAGGTGGGATCTCACAAGAGCAGAATAGGAGTGCAGAATCACCACCCTTGACCTGCTGGCCACGCTTCTTTTGATGTAGCCCAGGATGCAGTTGGCTTTCTGGGCAGCAAGCGCACATTGCTCCATCATGTTGAGCTTCTCTTCAACCAACACCCCCAAGTCCTTCTCCTTGAGGCTGCTCTCAATCTATTCTCTGCCCAGCCTGTCCTTGTGCTTGGGATTGCCCCAGCCCATGTGTAGGACCTTGAACTTGGCCTGGTTAAACTTCATGAGTTTTGCATGGACCCACCTCTCCAGCCTTTCCAGGTCCCTCTGGATAGCATCATTCCCCTCCAGTGTGTCGATTGCACCACACAGCTTGGTGTCTTGGCAAACTTGCTGAGGTTACACCCAATCCCATTGTCCATGTCATTGACAAAGGTGTTAAACAGCACAAGTCCCAGTGCCGACCCTGGACGAACACCTTCAGATAAAACATCTGAGCATGTCAGAGCAAATGCCTCAAATTAAAGACACATACTGTGGAACTGGAGAGTCCTTGGGCTGTCATGAATCAAACCCCATACTTTAATGGAGAATTTAAATTTAAATAAAACTAACTTCCACAGCACCTGCAGCACCTGGAGGTGCTGTGGAAGATACCTCTTGCTCACCTAGTGTTTTAGAGCAAAAATAACTAGTAACTCTGGCAGCCGGAATGGCTGAAGCTGTATACTTGGTTCCCTAAATGATGTACTGGATATTGTGGTATAAGCGAAACTGGTGTAACTTTAAACACCCGCGAGGCCCCTGGAGGCCATCTGGAGTCCAGGTGGGAAAGGACTGAGAAGCTGAAAGATACATTTCCTTCTAATCCTCTTCAGTCCCACTCTCTGAGGAAAGTGCCATGTGCCAAGGTGAGTATGATAACACGTCTGAAGCCATCATCATAACTGTGCCTATTCTGAGTGTCTTGCAGTTCAAAACTGACCCTTTTTCAGGGATTCTGCAGCTGTAGGATACTTTACTGTGTACTTGCAGTACACCAGATACAACTTGATTTTTCTTACGTTATCATAGGTCTTGAAAATGTGCTCTAATTACTCGTCTGTACTTATGCTCTTGTGCACCTATATTGCCCTTTCTTTAAACTTGACTGTAGACACTTTCAAAGCTAGAGCTCTAAGCCAAGCAAGAGGTGCACATTCCAGAGACTCCAGCTGAGCCCTAAAAAAGATAATGTTATTTTATACAAATAAAGGAGAACTGGAGTTCACCGTGGGAGTTTTATGCTATGAGTACCATGAAGGCAGAGCAAATGATTATGACAAAAAGGTAGGTTCTTGGAAAGCATGGTCTTGTGTTTTAAATGTAACCAAAGGTCTTGTTTAATTGCACTTGTACTTGTGTAAATCAGGAGCAATTCACTTGCAACTGATGTAGCAGTTCTGGTGTAATTTCATGCAAGACAGATCATTATCAGCTGCAATTAACTGCACATTCTCTTGTTCAGATGTGGGCGCCTCAAGAAGAAAAAGTTCTCTTGGTACAGGATGTTTTTTTCTGAACCTTCTCACTCTGTTTCCAGCGCATTGCAGCTTTTCCAAATGTGTTACTTTGATGCTAAATTTTTTGCTTTTTGATCTCAATACACTAAAATTTGAAGGAAAAAAACCCCAAACCATTGGAACTGAGCTATGCTAGTATAAGAAAAAATGCCATAGTTTCATATCTGAGAAGGACTCAAGTCACATCATTTGATCCAGATGTGGGTCTAAAACATCCTCGATCCAGACTCAGGAAACACTAAAATTTAAGACTGTTTCCACAGTGTTTACTTGGCCAAGTTGTACACATGTGTTATTTTCTATTCCTGGTTTCCTTATTAAATGGAAACCTTAATGTATCATTTTGTTATTTACGGTCTGCCATAAAAACTACAGGATATACAATGTGAAGAGTTAGAACTGAGGAAGTTAAAGCTTAGCATTTGGCTTTCCTGACTTTTGAGTGCATGTTGCTTTATTCGTGTTAGCTAGCTAAAGTAAGAAAATACTTCTTACGTAAATTTACTTGCTTTATGGAAATTGTAATAGCTGCAAGGCCACTTTTGGCTCTCCCAAAGCTGTCACTCTGTTACCTCCTTGTTCTTTAGAAGTGATTTCATGTGTGTTTACACATCCCAGACTTGACTTCTGACCAAATGGTTAAATAAACAGTGATTATTCTAATTGACTAGTATGAAACCTGCTATAAGGACAAGGGCAAAGCTCTTTGTCAGTTTAAGCCATCGCTTGCTTTAAATCTCCGTTTTGGTGTTGTAACGGACGGGAAAGAACTTTTACGTGCAATCCTGCTCCTGCTCCATGCGTTCCTTCCTCGCTGGGCTGGGAGGCTGGAGTGCCGGGCCCCGGGAACCGCCGCCGGGCGCTCCCTCTGCTGGCGGCCGCGCTCCTACAGACCCGGTCGCCACCGGGGGCTACCGCCTCCGGACCCCCGGCCGCCCTTCGCCCTCTTCGCTTCTCCTCCGGCACCCGCTCTCACCCCTGCCCCGCCGAGGGCCTTCGGGCAGAATAGGCAAAGGGAGAGTCAAGGAGGAAGAGGGGAGGAAGGAAAGAAGGAAGAAAGGAAGGAAACAAGAAAAAGGAAGAGCAAGGGGAAGAGAAAGAGGAGGAAGGTGGAGGAAGAGAGAGAAAAAGAAAAAGAAAAAGAAGGAATAAAAAAGAAAAAGAAAAAAGAAAAAAGAAGAAAAAGTC
>JAHREE010000378.1:4961266-5103070 GCA_033628505.1 Tringa tobata
AAGAAAAAGAAAAAGAAAAAGAAAAAAGAAAAAGAAAAAGGAAAAAGAAAGAGAAAAAGAAAATAATTTTCTCTCTATTGCAAAGACGGGTGGAGGGGTGGAAATAAAAGAGGGGTGGAAGAAAAGAGGAAACAAGATTACTTCTTCTGACAGCGGTTTATGGTTAGACCAGTTTAGTTGTAATATCAAGCTGCATCCTTAGATAAAAACAGGACAGTTTAAGTTTAGCTGCATGTTAAACTTAGAAAAAGGGTGAAAAGTTACTTGTCAGAAGGAAACTAACAATGTGTAAGGAAATGCTAATTTCCAGTTGCTAAAAGAATCACTAGCAGTAATTCATATATAGATATGAGGTGTATCTTGGAGAGCGTTAGAAAAGAACCATATCTTTAGTGTCCATGATTGGAACTGACTTCCGTGTGACCAAACTGCAAATTACATATCTGCTTTAGATATTTAGTCATTTAATTAATTAATTCCTGATTTTCTTCTGCTCCATGCATACCTTGAAAACAAAATCCCTTATTATTTATCAGGGAAGATCTACCATTTTGTGATACTATTGCATTCCTGTCTCTAAGTACTAATACAACCTGGATGGAAACAGAAAACCTAACATCTTAACAAAATGAGTGTGTTCTGCCCTCTCCATGACTCTGGTTCTGTTTCTTTCCTCATCACTCTCTTTGTTTTCTCTCCTTCACTTGGGGAAAAGCAAAAAGGATTGACCTTTCCTATCTGTATCCATCAGCGTTTGTTCTTTTCTCCTTTGGCTTTCCTGGTTGTTACCAACCCTTAGCTCCTCTCCTATGCATCTAGCTGCCATTTCTCTCTCTGGGGTTAATTGCTAAATTGATATTAAAGTTAGAAAGATGTTTCCAAAGTAGAATGTGGATCATAGTGAAGAGAAAATGAAGGCTAGCAGGAATGAAATCAAGTGCTGTGAAAAACATACATAAATTATATCACCGTTACAATGCTTCTTATGTTATACAGTGATTTATGTTGTTTTTCTGGTTTTATGTTCTGTGCAATGTAATGCAAAACATATTGCTGACAGATACCTATTTTGCTGTTATTTTAAGCAGGCCAACGATTTGTATCCTCTTACAGTTCACGAAGTTACATTTTATGCCAGGGCTGCAGGAATGGAAAAGAGATCTTGTGGAGGACAGCTCTATAGTGAGCTTTCCTAGAAACTTCTGTTTTTTTCCTGGGACTCTTCTAACCTACGTACCTCGGAGATATGCCTGGAAATCAACATAGTGATGAGGTACCTGAGAAATGTATCTGGTTAGGGGGGCAAACATTATGCTCAGGCTGGTCTATACAGGAAAAATAAAAGTTAAGAGGAATCAACAAGAGCTAATGCTCAAAATACAGATGGATTTACCCATTAGTTGTGACGTCTTAAAGAAGTAAAGGAGCTTTAATTCTATTTGGATAGGATTAGCTAAAACTGAAATAAAACCACAGTGCCCCTGAATGTGACAGTTAAGGGGAACAAAAGCTTAACCTTAAATTAATAACTTCAGTTGATTTACCCTATAATTCTTGAGAGTCCTTGTTTAGATAAGAAACCAACTTAATGATGTTTAGTGCATAATTACTATTAAAAGCCATCCCAAAGTTTTGTGTGGTTTCTGAATTATTAACTAATCTATAAGTACTGTTACACTGGAATGTGACATCTTGATTCCTTGTTGTGCCAGCTTGAAAAACTGCAGGGGAAAAAGAGTAAAGCAGTCAAAATTTTATATCGTAGGATTCTTCTGGCACTTGTCTTTTGCCCAAGCTGACTCGCATCAAATTGACAACTGCTTTTATTAGTATCCAACAGTTATCGCTCAGTTAACAGTGTTCATCTTCCCAAACAAACTTGCCTTCAGGCCCGGGTTAGCAAGGCTGCAAATAGTGTTCTCTTTTATTCCTATTTTGGAGATGCTCTCCTTAGGTTTATGCAGTAGCCATGGCAAGCAAAGAAATGTGTCCTAAACTTAGAATAGACTCTTTCTAACATCTTAAATCTAGTATATTTAGAGGCCTAAGTCCATGTCTGATATAAAATATTTCTGTGCATATGTACCAGGATTGTATTAGACTCAGGAACTAATAAATCTGTATAACTATGTGTGCACGGGTATGTGCACACGCACATATGCACATAAAGCATACATTAAAAGTGCTACAGGATCTGCTAGCTATGTATTTGTTGATTGCTTTTGCCAAAGCTATATGAATGAGAATTGCATTGGACTTTGTATAAAAATCACTTCTGGTGGAGAAAAAGGTCTGTGAATAGTCTCAGAAGAACAAACCACTCTGTCCCTCTGAGACCCTACAT
The DNA here is from genome assembly GCA_033628505.1 of Tringa tobata. Taxonomy (NCBI): domain Eukaryota; kingdom Metazoa; phylum Chordata; class Aves; order Charadriiformes; family Scolopacidae; genus Tringa; species Tringa tobata. The sequence goes on from JAHREE010000378.1 coordinate 4,963,611, forward strand.
TACTTATGGCAAAGTTAAAAGCAATGGGGAACCAAGAAAGAAGCTCCCTTCTCTGCTACCTAGCCTTAGTTCAACCAGGTTTCAACACTTGCCTAGTCTCAATTGTTCTCTATACTCAAAGTTTGCAACCCATTAAGATGTTACTGCCTCCCTGTAATCTAAACAATGAGCAATTGTGTACCATATGCTCTAACCCAAATAAATCCAAGTTTCTCAGAGATTACTTTCTAAGAAAACTTGTACTAGTTGTCTCAGCATTTCCTCTCAAATCTTTATAAATCCAAACCCCTGTGAATAGCTTGGCTTAAGGATGGTTTATTGCAGGTTTTTTTTGTTTGTTTGTTCCAAATCAGTTCAGATTAAACTACAAGAAAAAATGATCCACAGGGCTTTTTGTAGTGACATAATATGTTACGTCTTCTGTCTCTGAAGCATTTTGTGCTTCATTGAAGAATCTATTTATAATAATGGGACTCTTTCCCAAGCAAAAGCTGACTTTCTGTAAGAAGGTGCACTCTACAATCTTGTTTGCGGAAAGTTATAGCTACATCTGTTTATACCAGACATATGCATTACTCTGGAAGCATATAGAGCTTTAAAGGAATACGGGAGCGGAATCCAAGGTCCTAAGAGCCTCAGTTTCACAAATGAAGCAATGAAAAATAAAATAAATCTAAACAGAAGGGTATTGAAATAATTTTAAAAGTGCATTCAACTACTCTCTTTAATGTTTGGTTTGGATGACAAGGAATTGGTCTTTCTCAAGAAATAATAGTTTGACTGTTGACCTACTCCACTTGATTCCATTTCACATTCCAGAAGGAAATGATAAATGTAATTGGAAAATAATTAGAAATTCTAGATTGGCCTTCTGGGATATCTGATCTGCTGCTTAATTTAACCTAAGTTACATTCAAATGTTTAAAATCTCAGTATCTTTTACTCTTTCACATGCTAAGGAGCTGATGCAGTATCTGCAAAAATGTTCAGCTGTCTAGAGATGGCAAAGGTAATTTCATATATGTTTGCAGCACTTCTGATGGAACGCAAGTTTCCAATTTCTGTTGGGAGATGGAAGAAACAGAGGTGTAAGCAGAAGTACATTAACTACTTTGTTCTGTACTGGATTTAATGTAAACTACAGTCGCATTCTCTCCTGTTTCAAATGTTAGCCTTCATAGGGATGTGCAATTTTTCTAATTTATAAAGGTTGCTTTCTGAATGTGTTTGTCTCAGGCATATACAAGGGAGAAGGAGGGTTCAGGATAACATCCTATGTAGGATGGTGTTATTGCCTAGGGAATCTAGCTGCACCAAGCTCCGTGTCATGACCAGCTGGTTACCCATCAAAATACCTATATTCTACCCTTAACTAGTCCCCAGCTATGATTCAGAAACATGGTGTAAGCCTTTATAGAGCCAGGACTCATGTTATTCTACAAAATCTATGAATTTATGGCTATGCCAAAAACTCACTCAGGTCTGAGTGATGAACCCTCTCCTCAGCCAGCCTTCCTAGTACTCTGCCTAATATTGTCCAGACACCAGTATTTTGTGCCAAATTAGCAAAAAATGAATTTAGCTATCCACTTTACACCTCTCTCATTACACCACATTTAATTAAATATTAATAAATGAAAGTACTGCTAAATTCCACTGATATGCCTTCTAAAATATATAAGAACTGTTTTTCCCGAGTTTTGTTACCTCACATATGGCTCTGTTATAGAATTCTTAATACTGAGTAGACAGAGCACAGATTTATACCAGCTTGGGTAGAAGCAACTATCTTAGAAACAATTGGACAAGTGTCATAAAACATAGTTGTATCAACACAAGACAAAATATCTGTTTTAGGTTGAATGATGAAAAAAGATTTTATTTTTGTAGGACTCTATTTTGCCTGCAGAAAGACTTTAAATATGAATTGTACTTCTGGAAAACATTTTAACCAGCAGTTCAACTGAATGTTATTGGGGCAGTCAACAAACCATGTAATTTCCCAGAATAATAGTTGGCTATATTCTGAACTGTAGATATTCATGGTGTGTTCATGAATCCTTGAAAAATGGAGTTTTTCAGCGGCAGATTAAGTTTTGTGAATATAACCATAGCATATGGTAGAGCTTCAGCATTTCTAGATTAATTTCCTTTTTATATCTAGTTTCTGACAAGAAACTATGGTTTGAACAGCTGTGCTAAAATCCTAAGAAATTATTTTTGAAGGAAAATTGACAGCAACCTTGCACTGGATATAAGTTGGGTCTAACATATGAATTAAATAAAAATAATAGTTGGACTGAAAATTACATTGGATCCCTGTTCAGTTTGTCTTTGAAGCAATCATATGTATTGCTTCTTTGAATTGTACAAAATCTTTTAGTTGGTTTAGTTACAGAATATGAATTTTGTGTATATCCCTGACAACATATGAGCAACTAATTATGGGGCTTTTCAACATTCACAGGGAAATTGTTCTTCAGACACTGTGTCATGAAATTTCTCATCTCTTACCTTTGAAGTTACAAGCTTTCTGCATGAAATGTTCCTATTTGCTTCATTTCCTTTCAGCAGAGTTAGCTGCCGGACATTGCCTGCAGTCAGTGGTATATTTTTTTAATTCTGGGGTGTTTGTTCTAAGCTCTGTTGCCCTAAATCTCCTTGACTTGCACCCTCAGAGCAAGCTAGAAGTAGCGTTCCCATTCTTATTGTATTGGTATCCAGTCACCACTGATCTGATCAAGTGTAGTAGCACCAGATGCTGAGGAAGTCAACCGGTTGCCAACATGACATCAACAGGAGTTTCAGCAGTACCATAAACTTTTACAGTCAGATTTCTTGTGTGAGGTTCTTAAAATCTTTCTGTTTACAACTGAACTGTGTCTATGGAGGCTTTTCTGTTTGATGAATAGGGTGTAAAAATGCTTTCCACATGAGGGTATGCACTGTTACAATAGACAGTCAAAAGATGCCTTTCTTATGCCATTATTTCAACACTGAAATACTTAGCTAGACTCCACCCATGGTACATGGTACGTGTCTTCATAGTCTCAAGTTCTGCAGTAATTAATTCTGTGCAGACAATGCACCCTTCTGGTCATGGAGAGGATTTTTAAGCCAAGAATATTTCCTATTAACAATATTTGGATAAGCCCATAAACTATACCTGAGTAGCTTCTTGAGAAAGTAAATTTAACTTTGATTCAGCTGTACAAGTGTTTGCTATAATGCTGAATGATTACCTAAACAAATTGAACTGTACAGGGCTGTCTCCTGACCGTGTCTCAGAGGTCAATGTTCAGAGGCCTGGACCTGAGAGGATTCTTTTTCCTGTTACTCACTTGTAAGCTGTCCTTGCAGTTTGGGATGATACTATGTTCACCACAAGGTACTCTGCAGTGACAGTTTTGTTGAGCGTGCAATGATCTAAAGGTGTCGAGGAAGCAAGGTGTGAAGAGGTAATGCTAAGTGGACTCATTGCTGGAAAGTGAAGACAAGCAAGCTTTTGGGCTCTCTGTTTGTTCATACATGCATAATCTATTGGTAGGTCAACTCTCTTAGGGGAGTGCAGGTAACATTTGCATCGTGTTGCCAGTCCCAGTGTTTGGGTCAGTTCTATGAGATAGATTACATGGAGGGAAGACAAGAAAAAAGTGTGGTTTTCCTTTCTGTGTACTGAGAAGGCAAAATGGAACTTGGCTTATGGGAATTTTTTTGATTGATTGTTTGTTTTACTATATTTGATCATTTTTTCAATGGGGATAGCCCTGCTTCCCCAATGTACATGGGGACCCCATAGTACGTAGTACTGGTTATGCACTGTGTGTCTGTGTCTTCAGCCCTCCGTCAGTCCTGTACTCTGAAAGGTATGCTACACACCTTGTGTTGACAAGCAAGTATCACATTGCATTGAAAAGCAAGTATCTCCACATATGGAAAATTTGAGCCCCAACCTTTCGCTCCAGCTTTACAGCAATACTGCACCAGCACTCAGATTCAGAGTCCTTGTACTAATTGTTACATGGGAGGCATAGAAAAATCAACCTGAATTCAAGTTCTAAGCAAGAAACTCTCTCATACTAGTAACATGAAAAGCACTACTGGTAGACAACTTTATATAAGCAAACTTATACCAAGAGCATTTTTTGCCTTGCCTTCCTCATGAACTATTAAAGGGACCCAAATTCCCAACTTTGGTCTCTGAGAAAATGCTGACACTTTTAGATCTGTTTTTCTCTAGCTGTACATCTCTAAATGATGCCAAAGAAGAACCAAAAGACTGCAAAGTTTATATCTACTTCCAAAACCTTTTCTCCACCTAGCCATAATATCTCTTATGGCAAGCAACATCATACTACACTAGTCCAGAAATGCACTGGTGTAAGCCTGCAGATTTTCCTGCTAAGGCACCTGAGACCCTGAAATCTCAAATGTCCCTTGAGACAACAGTTAAAAAATAGTGTAGTGCATGATGCAAAAACTAGTAGCAACAGAGTCATCAGAAAGTCTTCAGAAATAACATTTCTGAAAACTTTGGAATACTTTATTTATGGAAGATTTTTTTTCTTGTTGCTTTATGCAGACAAAATTAACTAAGCACATGAACTGAAGTTATTAACAGCCTAATTGTTATTATTTGTGTGAATAAGCTTACAGCATAACTAGCTACATGTTCAGGATGTAAATTAGAAGTTCTTGAAAACTGACTGTGAGCTCAAGAGCTGGATGTCATGTTCATGTAGACAAAACCTAAATGATACAGATATGCAAAGATGTAAAGGATAAAGAAGCATGGATCAAACAATGGACTTGACATGAATGATGTTTGGTGTGCCCTTTTCCTCCGTACCGCAGCAGCTCTTACATCCTGCTTTGCTTCCTATTGCAAGCTGACAAGAAACAGACATTCTCTGTCTTCAAATGGCAGATGGACTGAGGCACTAAATATCTGCTGCCTTGACTTTCCTCTGTTTGTTTGAAATGGGCCATCTCTTTATTTTCACTGCATACTTCATAGTGTCCTGTGGAATGTGAGATTTTCTATCAACAAAATAAATGTTTATACAAAATGTCACCGATTATAAGGGTGTACAGCTTCCAAACTAAGAACATTAAAACCATTAACTAGAAGTCCAATTATATACAGCTAACGTTAAAAAAAAATCTAAATAATTGTAGTAAATACAAAAAATATATGCTGGAAGTAAACACTCGCAGCCAAATTCAACTAGTATAAAACAGCATTATATCGTGACAACAGAAACCATATTTTCATTATGTACGCATGTTGTCCAGAGGAGCATATCTGTCTATGCTCAAACTTAGGACTCAAGATCACACACAAGCCAAAGCACTTTGAATATCCATGCAATCTATTTTTTATCTTGTGTTTTGCCTCTTTTGGTAATCAAGCTCAAGCAATTTTCCAGCCAGGGAAAATCTATTATCAGGAGTAGAGGGGAAACAGACTGATTCATATTAAAATTTTGTTCCTACAGACAGGCTAGGTCTTGATGGCTTGGGAAATGAGACCATAGTACCACAGGCTGTACTAGAGTACTAGAGCCTGGTTTACGGCAAAAACACTGAGTTTAAATGAACAACAGAAGTTATAGTTACCTGTAATGGTGCACTTGTTTGCACAGGGGCTGAATTTTTCATTAAAGCAAGGCTTTAAAACACAGGCAGTGCTATAAGTTGAATGAACATGGGTAAGGGAATGTAAAATTTTGAAGCTATCTTCTTATGTTTCTAGAAAGAAAGCACCTGAATAAAGAAACCAAACTAAAAGTTACATCTTTTTACAACTAAGATTATCATGATAAAAAAGTAAGCAAAAATCACCTTCTTTTTTCCCTGTTTTCATTACTCTATGTTGATAGACTTTAATTAAACAAAATAGCTTTGATCCTATAGTGAGGTCATAGGGGAGATCTGAGTCAGTGCTGGTATATTTTCTTGTTTGTTCATACACTTAGGGGTCAGTCACTTTCTCTCCTTTTTAAAAAAAACACCACACTTCTAAATTCTGACAGAGAAGGAACCCTCATGCCATTTTGAAATAATAATAATAAAAAAGATTCAGAACGTAGAATTTATATGTATTATATCAGAAAATGTTTTTTGTTTTAAATGTACCAGTTTTTGAAAATGATGACTGGTCACGCAGCTTCACAGGTGGGATGAAGGCTGAGTTCTGTCTATACCTATCTCAAAGACATCAGGAGGACTTTAGCTTGCTAAAGAAGTAGAATAAAATGTATTAAAGTTCCAGTTAGCAGTGAGGTCCTTGGATTGCTGGTTGATCAGGAGAGCATACAATTTCAGCTGTCAAAAAGGTCACATTTAGTGAAAGTCAGAAAGAAAATGGCCAGTTAGAGGCAACTGAAGAATATAGGCATCAATTCCACAGTTGCTTCTTTTGTTATCATTTCCGATTCATAAATATTTTGTTTACCTTTTGAAAACAAATTTATTTTCTGTTTAGTGATCATGTATATTTGTTATGAATAAAGAGCCAAAGAGATTGCTGCATTTAGAACAAGTCTCAAACTCCAGTTACTCCTAACTCATGCTTGTGATTCATTTGTGGATTCTTACACATGCATTTGTAACTGTTTGGTGGCTCATAAATCCCTTTTATTACCCTACATGGTAGGGCTACCAATGGGAAGATGGATATTGCTTTAAGTGGAGTCTGATGAAAAGTGGAGTGACTTCTTACATTCATATCACTGCTTTTCAGTGTGAAAGTTATAGATGATCCTGAACTCAAGAGGATGATAGGGGAAGCATAGGTCAAAATCAGAACAATAGCACATTTCTGCATCTACATAATAAAAGCCAACATTCCCCCTGCTAGGCTGTATATAGAAAAAGAAGTGTTTCTATTGAAACATGAACCATATGTTTTTAGCCCACTATACATTCACCCTAAAGTTGTGAAGTAGCCAGAAAGAGAAACTAAACCATGCAAGGTATCGAGAAAGAATAAGTAAAGGAAGTTCATTCGGTAGGATAACCAATTAAAGCTTTAAAATTAGATACGATTTAGCACAATTTATACAATTTAATATTTTTGTTCCCTATCACAACAGTGACTATCTTTTCTGTGGTGATTCTTGTATAGCTGGCTCCTTAATGCAGAGTAAACCTGTGAAAAAGTGGGTATGATCTTGTTTTCATGCTGTTAGCTTGTATGTTGGAAGTACCTTAACCTGAAAATGAACAGGTTTGAATGCATACCAGGCATATGAATAAAATCTGTAATGACTGTAATGAAAGAGAGGTCAAACTGCTGCCAGATTTTCTTCAAGCCTCTCAGGAATGGATTCACTGAGATTCATTATTTGGGATTATATGCTGTAATGATTAAATTAGGGATCCAAATGAAACATGGAGCCATCCCAAACAACTTTAAGGTTAACTTCTGCCAGTGGAAGCATTCTGCATTTTATTTTCAACAAGCAAATGAAGTGCAAGATCCTGAAGGAGTAGAGTCACCTACTGCTTTTGTACAGTGTACAATTTTGCATGCCTCTAGTTCTCTTAGAAGCCTCTGCATATTAAACAATGGGAATAATTTCACGTTCTGCTTATCATCTTGTCTTCATATATGTCAGAACTTTTCTAGCTGAATGCTTAAGATAGGCTTTCTAATCTTAATTTTTCACTTATATCTAATATTATATTGCAAAACACACAAATTATGAATTATGTGCAAGGATTAATTAAAAAAACCCCACATATATATTCAGCATTATCTTTAGCTTGTCTCAAGCATCAGAAACTAAGTGAAATTGAGAGGATGCCAACATAAGTCAAGCAGCCTCATGTTGAAATATGTTGAGTTGGGGTGTCCTTGGGGTCTCATGGAGAAATATTAGCTTGTATCCAGCAGTGGTATAACTTTGTTATGTAGTGATCCAACTGAGCTAATCATCCCAGGAGGAATGCCATAATGATGTGACAAAAATATTTATGATTCTGGAGTTAGCTCAGGCATCTCTTCATCATGCTGCATTGTAAGATGTAGACATAACTTTCGTGGCTCATGATACGCAGGAAGTCAGATTAGATAGGTGACCTGGAGGTCAGTTTGGGCCCTCAGTTCTATTAATCTATCTACATATCAGAACAAACCATAAACATATTAGAGGAAGCAGCAAAATAGCTCCATTAAACACCACATTAAGGGAACAAATTTCCACACGAGCCTACCAAAAAAAAAAACAACGGGGAAGGCATTCAAAGTTTTGTGCTTAGATAAGGCCAGAAAAAGAGGAAAAAGACCTCGTGATAATACATTCATTTCTTCTAAGGTGAATAGACTGAGTTCATTAACCTGGGGAAAATGTTGCTGTGAGGAAAGGGGGAAAAAACCCCAGAAATCTTGCAGCACAATTGCACTTTCCTAGGTTTTGTTGCTGCATGTGTTCTGTTCTTTTCTACTGTACTCCATATGATATCTTATCACACCAATATTTGAATACCTTCCAATAATGCATTAAGCAACATAAGTAACATCTGCCACATGTTCACTCTCACACCTCCTCCGCAGTGGCAGAGGCACAAGAAGTGCTGTGTTTTGGGTTCATTTCAGCGATACATTCACATTGCTGCATGTTTATGGTAGAGGCAAAAAATAAATGCAGAGGAAATTCAGAGGAGAAGGTAGCAAGCTCGTTCTTCATCTCTGGGGAATGCATTGCATACTGATGCTGTTGGATCAGCCCCTGAAAACGCCTGTCCCTTGCACAGGCAATGGTTATGCTTTTCTTAGTGAGTGCTGTCACCCCAGGAGCAGGAATTTATTAAAGGAAACCTGGATCTTTAGGTGATAATGCTAGTACACTGTTCTTGGGTTATTAAACTCTTGCAAATTTAATGGATTGTTACTGGAAAGAATGGGATGCAGGTTTGAGTTGTTTACAGTAGTCAATATTACTAAAAGGACAATCTGTAATGCTTTATACCAGTTAGTGTTTCCTGGGCACTTAATGCTTCATGTTCATCTGAAAGGTGATGAGAGTTTGAATAATTTAAGCTAAATCATCGTCTGCCAGTGTGTGACAGAATTATTTGGACAAAAAGCACAGACTGGGGATAACGCATTGTGTGAGAGCTTTGGGTCAATAAGCAATACAGAAATAGCCCCAAACCCTGGATTGAAATGATCAGTTGTGGGTACAAATACCTTAAGTCAATAAGACTGTGAATTTTGTAAAGGCTTTCCTTTGCCTTTGTAAAATTTGTCTTTTCCTTTGCATTTCCCAAGGCCAGCAGTCATTCATCTGGCATCTGATCTGAAATATTGTTCTACTAAATATCAGTTGTGATAAGCATTCTTCTGTCTGGCTTATGTCCTTTTCTATATTGAATATTGATGATTTTAATTTCCTGTTAGAATTATTTTGTGTGAACAGGCAAGCATGCATATACAGCCACAGTATGTTTGTTTTCAGAGATCACTGCATTTTTGTCCAAAAAAAATTACCCTTTTTGTGTAGACAGAAGTACCTGGGCTAATAAAAATCTCTGCATATTACTAGCTGAGCTGCTTGCCTGGGCTAAGCAGGTCTTTGAAGCTACCTGATATGCAGTCAGTCAGTCTTGGAAAAGCTGGTTGTATGAAGAACTTGAACTGTACCATTAATGGGAAAAAACCCCAACCAACAGACCCAAACAAATTAACGTATGTCACTACAGCAAAGGGGATTGCATTAGGTAACACAGATTTGCACATTTAGAGCAGGATGAGAGATGGGTGAAGCACTCTTCTACACAGCATGGGGAATGCGTGGTTCCTGCTGCCAGAAAGTGTCCCACAAGGAGAGTCACTGTTTCTGGAATGCCAATACCTGTTCTCTGCCTTACTTCCACTGATGCATTCCATTGCATAATGGTGCTTTCCTCTTGCTTCTTGTGAATCTTTAGCCCCATGGTATAACAATCAGAAGATAGCCGTAAAGGATGGTGACTCAAAGGATGGTGACAATGCACATGCGTTCCTGTCCAGCCTGCTCTAGGTGAATCTGCTTTGGCAGGGTGGTTGGAATAGATGATGTCTGAAGGTCCCTTCCAAACCCTACAATTCTGTAATTCTGTCATATCATATAGCATAACACTTAAAAAAACCAAAATGCCTTAAGTAAAATAAATGCATTGCATATATCTTATTGTTTCCCTAATTATATGTTATACTAAAACATAAAAGTTCTATGATACATTCATGGAATACCAATGCATGTAGAAACTCTTTTTACAGAGGAGTTCCCCAAAGAATTGAAGGAAAACTATATTCACATCAACAGTGCCATAGTGCAATAGCTAAGTTCCGTTAAACTTAAATTGAGCCCATTCTATCACTGTGCATGTAAACTCAGGAAATAAGTCAAGTAGGGACTACTTCTGCTGGCTTTGAACAGTATACGCTTAGCATCCAAGATGAAGAACACTTGTTAAAAAGGAAGAGGTTCCCAGATGTTTATTGCTAACTGGCTGTTCAAAAGACTCAGTCTATCTGTAGCACAGACGAAGAGAGTGGAGAAGGCAGTTTTATCAATATTTCACAGTCAAATGGCGAACGTTTAAATATCCTTTTACATTTAGGTCTGATCCTACCTCCTGGTATTCTGGAAAAAACAGGCATATGAAAGTCACTGCATTGTTTTCCTTGATAACCTTAAGTACCAAAAGCATTGAGATAAAGGCTGACATCTCAGATTTATTTGCTACCATTTGGGGTTTTTTTAATACTATATTTATCTTCTGACTTCGTATTTCCATTCTTCATAACATTTTGCTATTTGCAGGGTATTTATATTGCTTTCCCAAGGACTAATGAACAGCATTATGAGCTGTAGTTCAGGTGAAAACACTCAAGTAAGTAATAACACTTTCAAAAATGTCAGTTTCCATAGAAGATGCTGGGATCTCAGTCCTTCAGAAAATCAGGTCTAATATACAGCTGCTTTATTCTAGACTCAGAAGTCCAAATTTAGATATTCAGCTCTCAATAGCTTCACTAATTTTTCTTTCATGTTTTTGTTTTTATAAGTTTATTGTAGTATGTCTCTTGGTTTTCCAGTTCTTTTGAAAGTATTGGAAAAACTATGATACGAGTCCAATACTAATTGTTTTCATCTTGGAATATTACTCATCTTTTCAAAGAAAAGCATAATTTCTAGGCAACATTGTGTTCCTTATTTGCAGAGTTGTTTGTTGGCTGCATCTCACTCCCATATATACATGCCAAGGATGAGTAGCTGTATGCATCCAAGTGTATTATTTGTTTATAGCATGTGTGCAAATTGTACAGAATTAATGTACTGAATGAGTATTTAAGCTCTTCTCATCTTGTATTTTCCTTAAAACATGCAAATTCCTTCCTCAGTGCTCTTCTAGACAAGATTTTGAGAGTTCACAGCTGAGTAGATGACTAGGAAAATGTTCTTAGGTACTTGATTTGCTGTCTATGATTTTCTGCAGGTGAGAAGTCATCTTTATCTTCTCTCATCTTTTTTTTCTAGATGGGAGAGATAATTTCAGATATTTCAAATAAAGTAAAATCTAAGTAGTATATGCCTCACATGAAAGCATAACTGCTTGATTTGGGATTCTATCCTAGCTTTGCATGTGATTTTCTTTAAGTAGGGAAAATTCACATTGTTGCTTTCTTCTAGAAGAAGTTGAATTATTTGCTAGTCATTTTATTTAGGTCAGCCTTTTTAAAAAGAGAAAGATATCCAAGATGGGAATCAGAATGTATTATGTCTGTGTACCCAATAAAGCTGTCGATTTCCTTACTCCGCTCTTCTGAGAAGAATCCATAGCTGGAAATGAAAGAGCAGAAGCAAAACAGAGGCCAAGAACAGCAGACCTCCCACTGGGATCACAGTCTTTGTCTCGTTCTTTCCATTACAATGACTTGGAATGGCAACAGAGCCCTTGATGTATCATTACATGTGACTGGAGAGTCCCTGGAAAGATGGTCAAAAACACTTTTACTATTAGAACCTCTTTTTTATTTTGTAGATGAAGAATATAGGGGTGCTAAAACATTCTTAAACTTCTAATGAATATTTCTGAAAGATTTTTTTTTATATAAACACAACTGAAGAATTTCAATTTCAAACCAATATTTTTTAAATAGGCTGTCCAGTGTACTATTTTAAAGGCAGCTCTAGAGCCATACAATGACTAAGAAGAATAACCTGCAACACAGAAATTGGCAACAAGAGTATTTTTTCTTACATGAATTGTGATCCACTATCTAGTGGCAGCAACTGGAAGTGATGTTTCTGCAAATATTGAGTATTCCAAGCGATGTTTTTATGTGTAACCAGTTCAAGTCTACACTAAAACACAGATCCTCTGTCTTTAATGAAAACCAACCATTTATTCATTGAGATGTCTCATATACAACTTTGAAAATTTTGCATACCCTGAATAATAAAAAAAAATAAAATTCTTTTCTAATAATATAATAAAAAACCCAGTACCTAAGAATGAAAAACAGTTTACAAAGTCTTTTCCAGAGTTGCAAGCTGAAAAGCTAACACCTGGCAGGTAATAGGGCCTGTCACATTAGCAGATGTTCCCAACTCTACAAGAACATGCATTGCATTTTCACATTAGCGATACCAGCTGCCAAAAGATATTATGGATGAGCTGAGCGAAGAGATTTTCTTTCCATTCCCACCATAGTGAATTATGGAGCATTTGTGGAGTCCTCAAATTGGGGTGACTGGAATTTATAACACTGTTGCTCAGACGGATTTCTCTGAGGTAGGAAGATTTTGCTTAACCTTACAAGTGGCAGTCTGCTCATCTCACATTGTCCCTCTGATATAACTTAATCCTAAAGTATGCTGTTCAAATCTAATAGCCCATATTTTCAAGGCATGCAGTCTGTGGTGCAATCCAAACTGGCATTCCTCTTCAATCTTCAGAAATAAAATTTACTGTTACATTGTAAAATCTACTTAATCATATCCACACAAAATGTTGCTTTAAAGATGATTTATACATTTTATGATCTGGGAAGTGATTTTTCAAAAATTAGTTTTAGTCATATTCCTTGTCCATGTAATACTCCCAAGTGTACTTGTTACTAAACAAGAGGTTACTCAATCATCGCAGAGTCTCGTATTTCAACTTTCTATGTGTTCTCTTATTTTGTCCCATAAGTATGAAGATGCATTATTATGTGCCTCTTTCTTCTGTGTCCTTCACCCTTTTGGATGTAAATACATGGACTCTGAACTTCAACCTGAATTATAAAAGCATTTCAACAGGTAGATCCATTATATGGGAAAATGCTCTAATTAAGGGGAAGGTGTTGCTTTTTCTTATTTCATGCAAGTGAGTCATGTACATAAACAGTCTAGTATTTCTAATGGAAAAAGTAACTGGCAGATAGCAACGTAGAAGGTAACACAGGATCTGGACCCAGTTTCCACATGGACTTAGCAAGTGAATTAGTAAGACATTCCGTATGAATGTTTCCAACTGTTTTTCGCCAAGTCCCACTGATGTTGCCTTTTCTTCATCTGTGCCACTGTGTAATTACCTCCTACTTTCTGCTACTGACTCCTTTCTCCAGCTGCAGCACAGCTCATTAGCTTGGGCTCTGTTTTACACTGCCTCTCTGTCTGAGTGTCAGTGCCATAGACTATAAATCATTCAAGGTCATGACTGGTACTTTTGTGTGTTTTCCATCAGGCAAACAAGCGCGACCACCAAACATTGGTATTAGATCACATTAATTACTTTCATAAGCCTTTAAATGAATTACTTATTATGGTGCGAGTATTTAATCGGGATATATATTAAAATGAAAGTTTGAGTAATGACATCCTTTATTTGACAGCCACACTACATAAAGAAAGTAGATTTTAAGTCTTGTACGTACAGGAGTCAGAAAAGCGTAAGTGTCACTGACAACTCACTGCAGAACTTCTATGAAAGATGGAATCCAGAAACAGAAGCTGCTATTGGAAATCAACAAAGTGACCCACCAAAAGGGGTCAAACTAGTTCAGTACCAGAGCAGGGAGCAAAGCCTTGTAATTTTGCCTGATAATCAGACTTTCCACAGAAAATTTGCAAAAAAAAAATGCATTTAGTGTTAAATGCCAGCATGGAAACCCCAATTAGAGCACTAATGGGAAACTTTCTTGGAAGGTAGGTATGGATTTTTTTGCTGAAGCCAGTTTTGCTTTTTTTTCTGTGACAAAACTCATCTTCCAGATGTAATAAAACCTCTTTCTTTAAACCATTATTAGGAGCTTTGGATTATTGTCAAAATCAGTCACTTTTCTGTTTAACTTATACATGTTACCAAAATGTTTTCAAAATGCAATGAAATCCTGTGGCAGAGAAACAAAAAGTTTTAAAGAAGTGAACCTAGCTTTAGTCTTAACTTCCTTTCACCTGTTTTGACTACTAAAACATCTTCTCTTTGTCTGAAAAATGTAAAGTAGCTTCAGATGCAACATACTCACAGCAACAGCAAAATAAGACAGGCAAGATGTGGTCTTCACAACTGGCATTGTCCTGGGTAACGTATTTTAAAGATTAATTAAATATATAAATAAACATTAATTAAATAAAGATAATTAATATGAATATTAGGGTGAAATTAAAAAAAAGGTTTTTGACAGAAGATACAGGAACATTTCAAAAGGAAAGGAAAATATACCTTGACAGATTAAAGAGCTTTGCCATCCTTAGACTGCCCTTTATCAGATGGATTAATGTGTTACAACCATTTGAGAAGGCAGACCAGTCCATGTGACAGAAACAAAATATCTGAGTGAATCTGGTTTGACTTTAACAGAGAAGGAAAGGGAAGTGTTTATTTCCCTTGTCAGTAAGCTGACAGAATTAGACAACTATTGGCATATGGCTTATCTTAAATGAGCTTCATTAACACAAAAATCAAGTGGGAAAATTACAAAACAGATACCATAGCAGAACGGAGTTCAAGAGGGTGGCCTCTATATCATTTCAATCTCCCTCCTCCCCTCTATCCCCTCAAGGAACTGTGACTTTCATGATGATGTTCCTTCCCTGAAGCTCACTGGTTAGAGTGAAGTTAGTCATTCTTTCCGTTGGCCTTTTTCAGAATGCAATAACATTGCTGTTGTTGTGTGCATTGAAAGCTTGATCAGATTAAAAGTCATAAGTCTTACAATGCTCTGTCAAGAATTTTCCTGCATCTGAAAAATTATACAGCTAAATATCAGTACTTTCAGCCTACAGCCCTATTGATACACACGGGTGGTGTGTGGAGGAGAGATTTTATTTCAATAATGGAGCGATTTGTTTCAGCCAGGACCTTGATTAATTACAGAAATGTCAAATGAAGGCCACTGATAGATGAATTCTTGGTCTCTTCTTACTTGTCTAGCAAATGATAAGCTCACATCACAAATAATAAGCATAAAATACCATTTCCAAATCTATTAAAAGTCTAATGTACAGACATCTCTGTGTTTCCTACTAATTAAAATGTTTGCGTGGTTTTTTTTTTCAAAATAATTTATAATAAAGGCTATGTTTTAGAAAAGCTATCTAAGTTGACTTTAAACAAGAACTCTCTCTACACATTTCTTGTAAGTGTACAATGCAATTTCAATGCGATTGTCAGCATTGTGTAATAGAGGAACAGTTGCCATGGAAATCTTAGTTATGGAACATCAAATTCAGGGCAGATGAAGTTCTTGCAGCACAAGACCATTTAGAACTGATAACTTAAATTTGAAAAGCCATCTACAATCTATTTACTACCTGATTATTGTGCAATACTTTCCATTCATCCATTTGTTTTATCAGAATTTTTGTAGAGTGACATCTAATTTGCTAGCTATCTCATGACTGTGACAAAGCTCTAATTTGTTCTAAAGGTAAAAAATACTGTATTTAATTATTACACATAAGGAAAACATACAGCTTATATAACAAACAATATTGGTGATATCAAGACATGACTTGACTTTACAGTGAAATTAAAGTAATAAAAAGATGGAAAATTTTCTAAAACAAAAGAAGATAGTCGCTCTCTTCTTTCCAAACATTGAATTCTTGATGATGATATATATTGTATTCACGGATGTAGAAGCTTACACAGCTCTCCATCGAAAACAAGAAATAACGTATCTTCTTCTCATAGCAGGAGCATATGGAATACTTGCTGGCTTTGTCTTGGTTATCCAGTTGTCAGTAACTTGTGCAGGTGATGACGTCATGAACTTGTGTTGAAACACATGTCAGTTCGCCATGGGATATATTTCATTCAGAGATAATCATAAGAAGCAATCAGGAAAGTTATTTTCCTAGATAAAAAGGTGAGTTATGGTCTAAATATCATTTGTGCATTTGAAAATCATGCTTACCTGAAATGTTCCCTTTAGTTTTGAACAGTTTAACATATGCAGCAAATCCTGTTCTGTGGGACAGAGACCTATTTAAAGCATATCCAAAGCAGAAGGGTACCTAACACATGAGAGGGGATTTGAGTAAACACAGAATCTCTCTTTGTCTCCAGGACAGGAGAGTGAATTCCTATATAAAAATGTTTCTGTGAAGTCCTGAATTCCCAATATATATTTAATAGTTCATACATAAACATTTTATTGAGCCCATTTTGTTGAACTCCCAGTATAAGTAGAAAAGTGGGCTCAGATTGTCTTTATGTCAATAATGTCAGGGTTTCTTCCCTTTGATTTTCCCTGAATATAACCAAAGAGGTTAGTGGTGACATAAGGGAGGGAATAGAGGTTGCCGCAAGTAAACTGGCTACTTGAAGAAACAAGCTAAGTCCTCTTCTGAAAGCTAACCCACCAAAAAGTACAAAAGGGTTGGGAGGATGAAGAGGAAACACAAACATCCTCTAACACCCAAGTTATGATTTTATGATTCTGTTCTACATGCTTTCAAATTGACATACTTGGTTCATTGAGGTTTATTAGTAAATAAAGGTTTGGATCCCAGTTTTCCTAGCCATTTCACAAACGTATAGCAAAGAACATCAGCATGATAGGGGTTGCTAGAAAGTCGTAAGAGGAAGAAAAGTTGTAGAGGGGAGGAAAAGACATACACAATAACAGGGAAAAGATTTACCCAGCTCCAAAGAGACCTCAGGCTTCTTTACTGACAATCTACTGGTTTAGTTGCTGATTGAGGCCAAAACTCATTCACAAAATCTTAACCTTATTTTTAAATCTCACAAGATGTACGAACCAAAATTCCTATGTAAATGTTAAGTTATTTGTGGAGGTCTCCTTATGTAAGAAGTTTCATGCAAGAAGTGCTATTCTTTTTCCACAAAAAAAAAAGAAGCCTTAAAGAATGTCTGTGGGACAGAGAGACAGTGGTGAGATTATGAGCCAAATGCAGATTGCTATCTCCAGCTCAACTGAGGAGAGCTATGAAAACAAGTCTGAAAGCTCTTGTCCATTAAGAGGATATAGAGAAAAAGACTGACTAGAGCATGAGGAAGAGTTGGCTTAGGGGGTGGATTAAATGGAATCTTCTGTGACCCTTGAGCTCATTAACTATAAAGTTTACTGTAGAACACTTTAGATGCTTACTTTCTGGTATCAGGGTTGTACTTAGAGGCTAGGGAATAATATCACTAGCTATTATTAAAGGAGTTGCAGAGAGATTCAGGTTCAAACACAGAATAAGTCAGGAGTAATTGGCAACAGATTGGCTGAAATAGTCAATAAATATTGTTCCATCCAACCCTCCATACTACAACAAAGAAGGAGTCTTTCCCTAGAGAAATGTCATTGTAGGTTTCCTTCTCTCATAAAATACACTTTTATAACTCATCTAATTTAAGCTACATTAAAAAATAAGAATAAGCACAAAAGTAATCATCCTCTTATATGCTACGAGTATCACATAATTATGCATTGCTTCCATGATATTACATATGGAAACTATCAATTCAAGAGAAATTTTTTTCCCTGAAGAATTTAAAGTCATTGTTCCAATGTTTTAATGTTGCTTATATGTACATACTTCTAAACAACATCTCTTATTTTCAAGATAAAACTCGCCAGGTTATCTGAAGATATTTCACTCGCCTTATGAAGGAGTTTGTTTCTCATATCTTACCATATCAGTGGTTGTGATATCACTTTTAATTTATTTTACTCTCTCCCCTATGTTTGATGCTAATGACCTCTGAATTTTGTTAAATGCACAGAATTTTTAACTGTCCCATTAAGTCATGATGAGGTTTACAATAGCTGAGACATCTGGCCTGGATGTGGTATATATGAAAGATAGTCACCTCACAAATCAGCAGTCTGTGGTGCTTGAGAGAGATTAGTCAGGAGGGTTGCTTTAAAGTCTTCTCCTTGGATAAAGAGATCAGGCACTCTTCCCAGATGTAAAGTGGCTCTGTCTCTTATGGAGAATATACTAAAAGGTGACTATGAGGGAGGACTGGGTGGCCTAGGAGGTATTGTAGCAGACTGTAAGCAATTCACCTTTAAGCCATTTGTTGGAATCTACTAACGGCCTGTCTAATTTTACGTAACTCCAATGATATAATTGTTAAATACACTATAGAATCCTCTTGCATTTGTGGAGTGTCTACCATAGCTGTTAACCCTAGAAGTCAGGAGTGAGGTACATTAAAAATGCAATGTACAGTACCTGTTATAAAGGGTCAGATCCTGATGTCATTTTGTACCTCTACTTTCTCTGACAATTTGTATTAAAATTGAGCATGACAAAAAGGGAAGAAGCTTCCATGTACTGAAGTAACCTTGATGTATCCTACATCACGCCCTCACTTAGTAGAACAGAGATTTTCTTCATGGACTTAAATAAACAACACAGTAGCAACAGTCATTTATTGTTCAAAAACACAAGGAGAGAGGTAGGTGTCCAGCTCTATTTACAGTATTTCTTCAGAAAGTGTCGGGTCAATCAGTTGTAGTATCAGAAGAGTGCCACAGTCATGGAATGACAACCTAGTTTAGCTGAGGATAGGCAATGGGAATTACAAAGGGAGAAGTCCAGTGTCTCTGACTTGGTGTGTTGGGTCCTGTATGGGAAGCAGGGGATCTGTTCATGTATTTCGCAGCCAAAATGAGATTTAAATCAAAACCTAATCCCAGAACTAGGGAAGGACTGGAATACAGAACTGACCCTCATTCTCACTCTCTTTTCTGTTCATAAAATGGACCTTGCAATTATCTATTTGTTTGTTGGTGTACAGCAGCTAGCCCAGTTAAACTGCTGGACACAGGGCTGTTCTCGCATTGCCTTCATAGCACTACACTTGAGGCATTTTTCCAGGATGTATTCAAGCTACTGTCAGATACACCCAAGCCTCCTATCTTCTGGATTAGTGTGCTGAGCAGTATTTTAGACAATTTTCTGAAGGCAAAAGACCACCATAACCCCTTTTAATAGAAATAATTCTGCTCATATAGGTACCTAGATTGGGTAGAAACTTGACAATAACAGAGGCACTGATATGCCACTATGTTTTATAGGCTTAGGCTTGAGAGGTGTGGGAGTTACTTCCTACAGACATACTACTACACTCAATGTTTCTTGCTGATTGACTTTAAATGACTTCCTACTGTGTGAGGTACGTGTGTCTACATGCTGTGTACATAGGGTGCCATTTATCCTCTTACCTTCTCAAAGTAGCCTGGAGTCTTCTGAGAATGTCTTTAGTTTTGGAAAAGGACAGAGCACTGTGGTGTTGTACCACTTGGTAGTAGATATGGAATCTGTAGGGTCCTGTAAGATACAGATGCATCATCTTATTCTTAAAGAAGAATTGCTAAATAACACAAAATTTCAAGAACACAGAATTGTTCCAAATGTTAAGGCTATACTTGCCCAATTCCCAAAGCAGGTGATAATTACAGAATTTTGCTTTTTTGCCCCTGTGGTATGAATAACCTTATAAAACTGGGCCAGTCATTCTAGTGCATTATAGAAATAATTTTTTATAAAAAAATTATATAAAAATTTTATAATTTTTTTATTTATTTATTAAGACTTTTTAGTGGATTTATTTAAAAAGAATAGGTGACAAATGGGTTAAATATTCAATCAGCTGGAGAGAATATAAGCATACTGGGAGTAATGAAATAACTATAAAGACTAGGGGAAAAGGGATTGAGCCAGAACAAATATGCCTTCTCCATAATTTTTCTCTTGAGTTGATGAAACTGAAACTGATGCATAGGGCAAATGTCACCTCAGCCATCTTGGATTTTTTTTATGTCTTCTCTTTCCCTATAAAACTGGAGCCAGAGATCTTCAGGGAATGGAATTATCACACACTTGGTGGTTTTGCCTCAATCTCCAAGTATTTTGGAAATGTGCATATGTTTATATCTCAGAAATAACTGAAGAGCCTCTAGTAATGCATCTTAGTATTTATTAATTGGCTATTTTCTCCAAAGGTCATTTATCTTCTTATTAAAATGAAATCAAATGAACTGTTGCTGTTGGCAGCTCAGTGTGGAATAATGCAGTTCTAAGACAAATGAAAAGACTTCTTCCATGGATGATAAATGTGCTTAGAAAAAGCAAAACAGAAGTCCAGAGACCTTTTCCATGGAAAAAGTAGTTTAAGGTCAGTTTGGGTAGCTGTATAACAATATCATTTATAACATGCCTTCTAATCCTACCAAGTTTTTGTAATGAGGCTGACTAATTTTAATTGTCTCTGCATTTCTACATGTTGGGTGGTATGTTTATGCTTTATGAGCCATGGAACAAGGTTGTTTGAGATGGATGTTCTTAATGATATTCTGTTTTCGGGACTCAGTCTCTGGGCTGGCCTGGTTTGGTTTTGTTTCTGTCACAGGATGATTGAGATTAGTAGGGGGTAGCTTGGGTCTACTGTATAAGGGGGGCTGGCTGCCAGTACTGTTGTATTTGAAACTTTCCCAAAATAGATTCTGACTGATAAAGGGAAAAAAAGTAATAATGGACAGTTTTATGTGAGGAAGCTAATTTTACTGACTCTAGTTTTGAAGGTTTTTACTTGACTGACTTGAACATACTAATAAAACATTAGCCAGCTCCTGGCTATTCCCACTTCCTGAGCATAATGAGTGTAACTAACTGTCTTCTGACTGCACACCTTAGTCACTCAGAGTATTTTAAAAATGCAGGGAATTCAGGAAAAAAAAATATTACAGGAGATACAGAAAAATGGAGGGAATACCGAAATTTTCCAGAGACCAGAGAGCAAGATCTGGAATGAACAAAACTGTCCAGATGGTGTCCCTCTTAAGAAGTAACATTTTTTCTGCTTAATTCTGTTAGTTTCTTTGCATTTATTTTGTGGCTTATGGCTACAAAATGTGCCTGAAATGATCCATTGCACCGTATGGTTTAGCCGTCTTTGGAAAAAATTAGAATCAAGATGCCATGATTTTTCTGCTAATAATGACATTTTGCTAGCTGGCCCATTATTACTGTAGTCTTCTGCCAGGCTGCATTCTTTCAGGCTGCAGACACCCAGCTTATATGAGTTATACAAGTTGAGCTTATGCAAGCAGTGATGATTAAAGATTTTCCTTGGCCTAAAGGGTTGCTTAAAGGGTATGGTTAAATATTTGGCACTAAAATATCAAGCCTGAGGCCCTGCATACCAACAATTTATGACAAAACACCTGCATGAATGAGGTGAAAGAAACTCGGCATGCTGGATTATTGCTTGAGTTACTAAACTCAAGTAGCTTCACACGGCCACACAAGAAAGTTGACAGGCTAAAAATATAATCATTTCCAGTCATCGTGATTCATGGAAAATAGGTTCTATTGAAAAACCTGCTGTGTGGTTTTGTTTTTGTTTTTAAACAAGATCACAAGTCTGTCTGATAAAGGATACTGTTTTGATATTCTATTCCTAAATTTCTCCAAGTCAAATGACGGCATTTCTCATGACATTTTGATTAAAATAGTTGTATTGGATAAACATAATGGGGCACACATTCATATCCTTCTCTAGGAATGGAGAACCACGCTATTGTTTCCCCTCCCTCACTGTCCTTTCCACTGCCTTATGACTAGGGAGCCATGTGCTGGGTGAAACTCCTTGAGCAAAACTGTAATGTACTGATTAGCTGCTGCCAGGATCTCTGCTCTGGGCACTGGGAAGAAAGATAGATGTACAGTGTAAAAAGTAGAGAAATCTGCAATGTTGTCAAAGAAATGCTAAGTTGTGAACTCACGGTTCATATCTTGAGCATGTTCATCATGTTGACCTCTTCAGCCATTGGAACTAGGATTCTGTTTTCTTTTCCCCTGTACATAAAAGCTTCTAAGTTTAATTTGGCACATATTTTACAGGGGTTTAAATAAAATGTGAGAGTCAGCTGTTTATGGCTTTCATAGATTACTTAATGTATAAGTGCCTGAGGCTTACTCATGATGTCATCTGTTCTTTTCACCTTTTTTCTTAAATTGTGTGTTTGTATAATATCAAACCAGAAGAAATAGAAGGATTAGCATAAGGCATGGAAAGGCTGCAATTCCCTGATATCTGAATCAGAAACATCTATTGAAGGGACTCTGCACTACATTAGTCCTTTGAAACCTGAAATTCAAAATTTGATGGAAACGGATAAACTCTAGTTGAGTTACCTGCAAGACAATGCTGAGCAGCAGGATTATGCAGTTCCCTGTGCAATGTGGGGTGAATCTGATGCAAAGAAAGGAGATGCTGAGTAACAGTCACTTAAATAAATTACTATGTCTCATCTTTTAACCATGACTCCACTTCAGCTAGTCATTTCAACAGAGATTTCTGTATTAGACATTTCTGTTTTCCATTATATCTGACTGTAGAACTAACAAAATCAATTCTCCTTGTCTGCTCTGGAACAACAGTGTGCACTGTACAGATACAAAACTTTAATTTTCTTCATCATCCCTTCTCATTGTTCCAGCAAAACCGGGTAAGTGGACTGGGGAAGCCTAGCAGTGAGAAGTAGTGAAGCAGTGAGAACCATGTGGCTGTTGGGCACATACATAAAATGTTGTACTGAAAACGGATGATGAAAGGGAAGAAATCACTATTGTACCTAATACAGGGAGTTGCTGGGAGAAAGGATTAGCTCTCCTAAACCTTTATTTTGGATCTGTGAATAAAAGGCAGGTGCCCAGAATACTCAAGCACTTTGAAGTGTAGGAACTGGGTTCTTTCTATGTTACAAAAAAAAAAAAAAAGTTGTTACTGTCTGCTGGTACAGGAGATAGTACTTTTACACAGAAGAATCCTAAATAGTAAGAACAATATTTGATGCATTGCCTCTAAAATCCAAGTACTGTAGTTAGATCTGTATGTATCCAAAGCATGTGCGTGCACACATAAGTATATTCATACTTCCCACCTATGCTCCAAAGTCTGAGTGATGTTTCGTTGAAGACGCCTCGCGCTTTGCTTACTTTGAAGAAGTTTTGTGTGTGCAAAAAATGGACTGCATATTTTGTACGGATGTGTGGGTGAACTTGCATTTGTATGGACGTAAGGATGATTGGAGATTATACCACCTAGTTCTGAATCTCTAAAACTGAACATAGTAATTTGTACTATATCTGTGGAGCTAACCCAATAATTCTGAAGAAAAAAACCAATCTCTAGATGATGTCATGAACTTCTGATCATTACATGGAAACATTCTTTCCTTTGCTGTTAAACAGTGAACTCAGCCTTGGGAAACAGAACAGCAATATGTAATTCCTCTATCCAGAAGCCAGCAGATCACTCTCTTTTGCTCACTCACTGATAGCACTGGGACCTACTATCCTACTTTACACCATGTGATTAAGTGCAAGAATTTCCTCTGCAAAGGGTTGACACTGCTTTTTTATACTTGAAACAATACTGTTTCAGGGATCCGTCCCTAGAATTCATTCTGCTGTTGTTGACTTTGGAGTTGACTCAGACCTATGGAGTCCTTAAATTTCTTTCCCTGTGCCTATTGTTCAGTTTTTTGCAGTTGCCCACTGGAAGTCTAATTAATGAACTCTCAATTGATGCCATTGTTTTCTTGATTTTAGACTAAATATTGTCAACTATTCGATTTTAGCCACTTCTGCATGGCGTCCAGTAACTTTGTCTACATTGAAATCCCTCAGTGTCCAGGACACTGAATAATTTCATGCCAGGGAGAAAAAGCAGACATTATCCAAATTCCACCAGTGCCCAAGATCTGATTAGGTGAGAAACAGATAAATCGGCAAGCAATTCATGCTTAGCAGTGCAGAGGAACCCAAAAAGTCTCCAGTGTCCTTGCCAATCTGACCTGGCAACAAGCTCCTTGACAGTTGCAAATCTGGCAATCTAAGCTTGAATATGTGTGGAAAAGATGTTGGCCAGGTGTCCCAGGGAGAGAATTCTTTGCATTACCCTACACTAGTTACCAACCAAGTGTTGAAGAAGATGGAAAAAATATCTTATAATCTATTTATCATGGCACTTACGAAAAACACTTAAGAAAATATAACTTCTCTAACCTTACCAGTCAATGAACTGAGACCTTAAAGGCTGAGACTTCATTAACTCACAGTTACTGGGAGGAACAGCTTCTCCACGAAAGAAGGGCTAAAGTGTGGAATTTAGTGAATCCAAGCTCAAATACGACTGTGCCTACACTCATGAGCTACAAAACTTCTCACAAAAGAATGAGGAAAGCACATTTTAAAAAGATTTATAGAATAATAAAAACTCCAAGAACTGGTGACTTCATTACTTCTCTTTCTATTCAAATTTAGATTATGCTTGCTGTCTTTTATATTCTGGTCAAATCAAAATCTTACTCAGCATCCTACTCTTAAATGCTTTTTTTCAACCAGAATGAACACCCCAACCTTCTCATAACAAATATGCAAGGACCTAAATGCAGGATTCAGATTATCCCTTAACTTTCTCTGTCATGATCAAGATATATTGAATATCATATCACAATGACTCTTTTCTAGTTTCTTTATAATTTTTATGTTGTTCTTTTTCTTTCCTTTTTTTTCTCCCTAGCTCTTCAACATTTCCATATTCTACTTTAAGCTTGGGTACTGAAACTAGAAATGGCACAGTATCCTCATTCTGATTATACCAGTGTACCAATGTCGCATCAAGAATTTTCTGTTTCTGTTGCACGTTTTTCTCTTTAAATAATCAAAAATCAGTTAGTCCTTTATATTGCCACATTAGGATGACACTCTCATTGATGACAGTACAAGGCCTTATCTAAAACAGTGGTTTCCAAACTGTACTCTCCTTCTTTGTAGACATAAACTATAGACTTGTATCAGTACCATTGAAATATGTTGGGAGGAGCTGTTGGTTTTTTATTTTTTTCATTAAAAGATTGATTTCATTTTATCCTAATACAGACAAGGACAGTCTGAAAATCTTGTCTCATTTGAAACTGTTTCCCAATTAATTATAAATCAGATTCACTCAGTTCTTCCACCCAGAAATTGAAGTATTCCAAACCACTGAGTATTTTTGAAAATTTTGGCCAATGATTGTGCCTTTGATCTGAGGCTGTGCACCAAAGGATTTAGGTCAGATGAAAAAAACATGTTATATATAAAACCTTGTAGAACATCTGAGAAAAGGACAAAAAGCTGACCAAATGTTCAGTGGGCCCATTTTTTCTCCATTAGACCCCCAGGGCACACACTTAATTTTGAGTGGAAATGCCACTGCATGGGAGCCATCTGCCAATGGCTCATTTCTGATGTCTCACCTTTCCCAACACTTGCTCATGGAAGAACGTTCTCAAGTAGGGGTGCAGGGAGGAAAAGAACAAGCCCTAAGCTTAATTCTCTTAATTCTCGAGTTCAAATCCTGATTGTATCTGCCCATTTCAAACTGCGTTCTCCAGTCTTTGAATATGCAGTTGCTGCTTTTAATAACAGGAGGATTGGTGGTAATCAAACCTGATTTTTTTTACATCCTTCATCTTATGTTGCCAATTTGGACCACCCAATATAACTCAGCTATCTTTCCTTGGTGTTTATGCACTCAGAATCCTTGCAAACATTGTCCTTATTAGTCATTGCTTGGCCCAGCTACAACTGGCATATTGAGGTTTTTGGAGTATTTTTTAACTTGCAGTCAGTTTCTTTAGACTTTCAGGCATGAGACCAAAGAGAGGATGATTTCAGACACTAAAGCAGGGTAATAATTAGACTGATATATGCTTCTTAATTAGGATAATTGTAATTGGCATGAAAACTTAGGTTCTCATGACACAGAGGTTAATGATATATATAAATTATGGTGAAGCTATCCCATTAGTTGGACTCCCAAAGCCATCACTGTGGAGGGCATATGCAGCAGAGCTATAATTCTTCTTATGGTCTAACTCTATGGAGGAGTTCTAGGATCTCACTAATCCACAAGAGCCTGGGTGGCCAAAAATCATCATTTGGATGGCCCGCTGAGCAGAATTTCTCTGTTCTGAATAGTCATGGTGGTTTAGACTGGTAATGTAAATGAACACAAAAGTCCATGCTCCTTAGGTGGGAGCAAGGCACAGAAGATTGGGACAGGATGCAATTGAAGGCACATTACTCCTTAAGGACTTACAAATTTCCAATTTAGTACATTGTCTACTTCTAATCCTGAATGCAGATGGCGTCAGAAATAGTTGTGCTTAAATTAGAACTAAGACAAGATGTACAAGCTGAGTTAAGGCTCCTGCAGTCACCCTCCATTCAGGGTTGCAGACAAACAGAACTAAATGCATGTGGTTCTATTTCTGTCTTTTCTCTTTGCTAGCTGAAACCCACATTTGAATCACAGTGTGCTTGAGATGTTCTGCTAATAATATATCATCATTCACAGTGTCATTTATGCATTAACTTCATTTAAATCTCGGTGTTGTCTAAGGAATTACATTAACAATGGGTTTTTCGATAGTTCATTTAAAAGTTCAGAGAAATAAGGTCTTCCTGAATGTGGTCCATTGATGTATTTCCAGATGGGATGATAGATATGGTAAGCATTTTGATGAGAATTGAAATCTGACACAAGGCTTCTGGAAGCCAAGTGGCTGATTTGCAAATTATCAGTATAATTTGGACAAGACTCTTAATGAGAGAGGAGAGCGCTATGCTGGTTCTTATTGGTACCAAAAGACATAGGTGTGCTCTTGGAAGGATCAAGCATGGAGGCGTCAGAGCTGGTGTTTTGTGCAGAGTGGAAATAAGACAAGAGATTATACAGATAGCAAGATGATCGTTTTCCCCAAATAAATGATATAATCTATGGAAATGTCAGATTTAACCTAACATTGAAAGGTGCAAAGCTTTCTGGTGTTGTAAAATGGCAAAATAGCTCTGGTGATTTTTTAAAAATAGTTTTTAATTGCTTTTGAAAGTAGGAGTACGTTCCTATAAATATGTTCAATTCCTTCTTTCATCTCTTACATATTTTGCATTTTCCAGAAAAAAGTAGCTTCCCTTAATTTATGAAAGTCAAGGCTCCACAGACAACCTCTTTCCTTGGACCATTTGGCTCTCTTGGTATAACACATATCTTCATAGGACAAAAAAATTGGTGAAAAATTAAAACTGACAGGCATCATTTGTCTGTTAAGAACAAATTTTCCTTTGTACGTACTCCAGAGAAAACTAAGCAGTATGTTAGATTTTTTCTTTTTGTTATTGTACTGCTTTTCAAAAGCTGTGAATTTTCAGAATAATTGTATGTGGTGCAGTTCTCATTGCAGCAAACCAAAAGATCTGTGGAAAAAAAAAAAAAAAGCAAACCTTACTTAAAATTAAGTTCCTGTGACTGTGTGGGGTCTTTGAAGGGATTTTAAAATGGCAACATGACCATGTTTCTATGACTGTATATAGGCATTGGCTCTGATTTCCACATCCTAAATTCCACCTAATTCTCTGTGCCTTGTGTTTTCTGTTGGCAGGGCACCTCCTGCAGCCCAGACCCAGTCAACAGGAAATACTAGGGAGAAGGGCTTGGATGGATTTAAGATGCCTGAATCTGGAATCTAGTCTTGTGGAAATTCTTGGCCCAGACTACCTGCCACTCTCGGTTCTTGAACAGAAAGCCATTAAAGTCTGTCCCTCCCAGTCCTACCTGCTCTGGCCTCTTCCTCTTTAAGCAGACAATTTTTTTGCTTCAGTGGAAGGGCAGCAAGCTGGAGGGCAGTGATTAATACAACAGCACATATAAATGGTTGTCGAAAACGTAACAATAGCTTTGCTGCTGCTATCAAAAGACTGAGCCAATTAAATGCCATATTTTAGTATAAGCCTTGCCAGTATTATATTTGCTTTATTAAAGTTTCCAACAAGTCTTTAATGTTGTTACAACAGGATATTACTTTTTCTTCAGATAAAATGTAAATGTTCTGCTAAAAAGGAGTAAAAACATGCTATAAGGTTATATGTTAAACAATTTCTGCATACTTCCAAGCACTATAAGTTAATCTTATCTTAGCATAGTGGGGGCACAGGTTTGCTATGGAGCAGGATGTGAAATGTTTATATAAACCACAGTTAAAAGAATTTCTAGGCTCAGTTCAAGAGTTTACACTTTCAAAGTCATTCCACCAGTGCATTCATCATGATCCACACAATTGCTTTGTCTGAGTCCTTTAATTCTTCCACCCCTCTGACTGTGTATTTAAAAGCCTATCACGGGGTTCCTAAACAGAAAAGTTCAACTAGGTGTTGTAATTGCATCTCTTCACTTAGAAAGCAATCTGTAATCAGCTGAGCTTTTGCTTCAAAATGTTGTAAACTACCGACTTGCATAATGGGAACAGAACTAGTGGAGCTGTATGTAATGTCTATTATCAGTGAAAAAAATGGATATAACCCATTGAGCCAAACTGGAGTAACAAAGATGGCACCCTGATCCCACAACATCTTTAAGCTTGTCTAATAACCTCACACAGACCATGCTCCCAACATCTAGCATTAGCATTTAAGCTAGTAAATGTTGATGCTGTTATTGTGCCAAAATACTTTTTTTTTCTAATGGTCTTCAGAACCGAAGAGCTTGGACACCCTGGCCCTGGTGCCTGGAAGGGGAAGCTGGGAGAGTAGCAGCGACACCTCCTCTCTTGCATCATTTACATTAATGTATTGGGTTTGTGTGGCAAGGTTTCCATAGTGAAGGGTCTGCAGGGGTGGCTTCTGTGAGAAGATGCCAGAAGCCGTCCCCATGTTTGACAGAGTCAGTTCCAGCTGGCTCCAAGACCAAGAGTTTGTTGGCCAAACTGAGCCAGTCAGTGATGTTGGTAGCACCTCTGTGATAACATATTTAAGAAAGGTTAAAAACTGTTGCAAAAGAGCAGATGGGAGAGATGAATGAGAATATGAGACAGAAACAGCCTCCACAGGAGGAGTGGAGGAGGTGTTCCAGGTGCCAGGGCAGGGACTCCCCTGAGCCCTGAGCCCACAGTGAAGATCATGATGTGGCTTGGTCTCCAGCAGCTCCATCTCTTTTGTGCTGGCAAATCCAGCACTGGGCCCAGCACACTGGAGGTGGCCACATTAGTGCTGAATAGAGGGGAAGGATCGCCTGTCTTGCCCTGCTGTCAACACTCCTCCTAATGCAGCCCAGTATACAATGGTCTTCTACAAGGCACAGTGCTGCCCGCTTTCTATTTGGGTGCCCAAAAGACAGAAGTCACGGAAGACCTGGATCCACAAAATGTCAAGCTGCTTTAATCTACATGCAACATATTTGCTGTTCTTCAGTTCATCCCACTGTAAGAAGATGCTGCTTTTAAGACTGCCTGAAATACCCAGGGACTAGAGATTAACAGACAGAGGGATGATTTCAGTGTGTGTGTGTGCCTTTTTCCCAGGTGCTGTTTGATTTGCACTATCTCTAGTAGCAGGAGATTTCCTCTAATAGATAAACCAGAAAGATGCAATTCCTAAAATAACTTTAAATCTTCTTAAATTAAATCAGAGCAGCAATATGTTTTGAATTTCAGACTTCTTGTTTAGTCACAGTGTTCACAAATACAAAACTCTTTTCCTGGCTGGTGCAAAATAAAAGCTTAGGGACCATAAATATCTGAAGTGGTGCTTGACTGAAGGTTTACTAAGGTTAAAAATATGTGTAAACAATTTAGGAGTCTAAAACAGAGTCTCAAAAGAGCTTGAGGCACCAAGGACTGGATTTCCAAAGGTACTTCAAGTTGGGGCCTCAAACTATGGAGAGGCTAATAACAGTCTTTGGCTAGTAATTATAATTAAAATCCATGCCTGCTGTGACCTAAGTCTTCCTGGCTTGCAGGATGCCTTGGGTCTGCTAGGCAAGCTCTAACAGACAAACTACTAGGTGTGCAAGGGTGTAGCTCCATGGTCCTCTGCTCAAGCTTGTCTCCTCTTGGTAGCTATGCTGGAAAGGGAGATTTATACAGTTCATGTTCACATAGCGTTACAGTTTAGGTGATTTTTTACAACTACAAGAATCTGTGAATTGTGGCAGTGGAACATAGGTAGACACTCACTTCTTCTGACTCTGCTGCAGTGGGAATAATCTTCAGTACAGCAGTGTAGCAGAGTGGGGTGTAGGAGGCTGTCCTACCTCAAATCCCAGCCAGCCTTTGGTTTATTGCCCTCCAGTTTCTGAAACAGTTGAGGACAGCTACATTCATTTGTCAGTAGATTTCCGTGGCAGTGAGGTGTGTACACAGGAGCTGGTGATGAACACCTCTGAAAAAACTCAACTTCGGTACAACGTGGAAAATTTTACCCATTTTCTGCATCTCCTGTTACAGGCTCAGCTACATCTCTGTCACCATTTTCCTCAGTGACAGTCATCTCCCTGGGAAAAAAAAAAGACCATACAGAGATAAAAAGAGAATTAAAGTGGAATGATTAAAATAACACTATAGTGAGCTAGTGATTTCAACAGCGTGGGTCCACCTGCACAGAGATGTTTGCAGGACTGGAGCCAAAGTGCTAAAAGTGCAAACCCAAGCTTTGCTTGCATTTGAGTCTGCAACTGATTATGGAAACAAAAATGGTACCCAGAAAGCTGGAGGCAAATTTTAGGGGCCATAATCAAAACCAAAAGATGAACTGAGAAATATTTTAATCTGCCAAAATTTGTGTGCAGAGGTTCTGCGTTTCCTCTGCAAGATGTGATAATATTTTCCCGCCTAGCAGAGGATATTGCAAATATTGGTGTGAGTGCAATCAGAAGATTAAGCAAAAGGCATGCTTGAACACAAGGGCCTGGCCAGTCAGGGAGTGAAGTAAGCGTTTTTAATATTTTATTTTTATAGGTAACCTCATAATTACAAACAGCTTCTCCTTCAAAGTTCCTAGTTCATATTTGACCTACTGATTTGCACAGCTCTTTTTCACTTTTCCTCCAAATTGTAAATTAAATTTTTGTCTTACTTGCATTTTTTTTAGAATCATGTAATTAAACAAGAATATAGCAATTTGCTATTAGAAGTTATTTAAAGACATGCAGGGGCAGAAAACTTTTTAAAAAAAATAATCAGGTGAGCTTGCACTGTTTTAAAAGGGATAGAGTATATAATTTTGAAAATTATAACAGGTGCACATCTAAAGTTTTAGATAAAAGTTTTGACATACTGACCCTTAATTTGCAAATTTAGTTTCTGATCTCAGGTGAACACAACCTAGCTAGTCCAAATTCTAATGATTTTTCCATTAAGGAAAAGCCCACCTGATAACATTTATCCTTTTTTTTCACTACCTCCCTATATTGAAAGACCACATAAACAGACTGTGGTATAACTGAAAATCTTGGTTGACTATATTTTTGAAATTCTGGATTAAATAAAATCTTATGATCAAGTCTTCCACACCCTAAGACTAAAAAAAGTCTAAGAAACTGTAATAATAAAAGTTACTTTTGTAATAGTCATGTTGTTTTGAGCTGTGAAGTGTTTCACAATTTACTTATCTAGTCATCCTAAATTATTTAATTTCTTTATTGCAATAGAGAGACACAGAAGATATTTGGACTCCTTTGCAGAATTTCAGTGTAAAGTAATGATAGGCAGTAGAACAATGGAACCAGAAAAGGACTGACAGCACCAATCCTTAGTTATCATAGTGTGTCAGATTTCCTTTTAGTGAGTTTAGATATCCAGTATATTAATTTAAAAGTATTTAATTTAGTTTTACAGCAAAATGCAAAATGTTGCCCTTCTGGTGTTTTTAAGTAATGAAAAGGATTTTAGTATTTCATATATTCATTAAGCTCAGTTGTCTTTGTAATACAGGAAAGAATACACTCTCTAATTGTATTTTTGTTTTTCCTTTCAATATTTTCAAATTAAAGAGCTCAGTTCTGATCTCATATTTGGATGCCCTGCCCTACCAAAGTCACTGGGGTTAAGTCTGTGTAAATGAAAGCATTTCTTTGGGCTATATGAGTATCTTGAATTAAATACAGTAAGACAAGTTCTGTGTTGGTTTATAGCCTGCATAATGAAGTCACCTTCCATGGGGATTTCTCAGGTTGTAAATCAACATACAGTCTGGCCTGATTTTTTTTTTAATATGATGCATAGGATAAATGTTGCCTTATCACAGCCATAATTCAAGATTCTTAGTTAACCTAAAGAGGAAGACTTGCTCATATAAGCAATTTATTGCTAAATATCCACAGTCTTAAAACATGCCTTTACTTCAATGAATATGCTGAAATATGAACATTTAATAGTTTCCGTGTGTTTACTGTACAGAATAATTTTAAATTACTTGCTATTTTCTTCCTGATATAAAGGTTCTAATGAGCATTCCTGCTCACCCTAAGGAGATTATCTAATCACATAAAAATTCTACATATTTTTTTCCAAATATTTGGATGCAGTTGGTGCTATTTTCAAGGATTTTTTTACTCTACATAGTGATGAATTGAAAAATCTCTTTAAATTTGATTTTTCAGATTGGTGTGAAAAGCATCCGCACTGTAACTGAATGTACTGCTTCTTATATAAGTCTGAAAATATCTTATTTTTACTATATTGTCCAGTTTTCAGGTGATTCTTTTATGACTAACTTCTATTTTTCTTCTAGATTTCCCCTGATTAAATGACCTGAGTCTTTTAGTTTGTAAATTTGGTGCTTCTTGGCAGCATACAAGTAGCATCATATTGCAAACAATTTACAGTTTTTCTTGAGTGTTGGCTAAAGGTCAGCAACTGGATTCAGTGTGTATTACATCTATCATATACTGCACATTATGTTGATTTAAAAAAATAAATTATTATACTACAGTGTCTGTTACCTCATCGAACATTAAATGCATTCATTTTCAACTGGTAATGGCTTTATACTTCAGTTTGTTGCAATAAATGGAAATCAGTTAATGCAAAGCAATGTCCTGTATCTTTTAGCACAGCTAAATTTGGTCATCTACATACACTTTGCATGTCATCTTCAGTAAGACAGCCTTTTGTAAATTAGGGACTTGTATTGTATGTATCTCTTAAAATAAAGCATTCTTAGAAAACATCTTCCTGAAAACAATTTTCCAGTAATTGTCTGGAAAATCCAGAGTCTTCACCAACTGCAGATTTTTGGAGCCATCACAACAATAAGAACTTGAGGTAAACCAGGATACCTCATTTGCTGACTGCTGATCATTTGTCTTGTGTCAGAAAAGATGAAAATATTCCTTGTTTTTTTTTATCCCCTCTTGTTATAGGAGCTAACTGGGAACAAGAGAAGAACCAGTCACTCTTTGGAGACTGGGAGATGAGTGGCACATTAGTATTTCTTGTCTGGCTATGGGACGTGATCCCTTGGCCTGAATCTCTTGGGTGCCAAGACTGGCAGGCAGGGAGCTGTTTGCACAGAAGCTGTCACACAGTTCTCAGTGTCTCTCCATCGCGTGCTCATCGGCTCCTGCCTCTACGCCTCTTTCAGGCTTTTCCTGCCCAAGCAGGAAGCCTCAGAGTAGTATATACCTGAGCGCCCACCTGTAGCCAAAAGACTCCAAACATTGGCCAGTTAGTGTCCAATCAAATGTGTGGTTACCGCATCCTTGAAACACTTTCTTCATGGTCCCCGTTTACAGTTATCACAGATGACCATGGTGGATCCCTGAATCCTTTCCTATGTGTTGTATTCTTTCCATATGCTTGACAAAGGGCACACTAGTTCTTCAGATTCCTGGTGTTACCACACAATCAGTATTATCATAGAATCACAGCATGGTTTGGGTTGGAAGGAACCCTTAAATATCATCTAGTCCAATCCCTGTGCCACAGGCAGAGATGTGTTTCAGTAGATCAGGTTGCTCAAAGCCCCACCCAACCTGACTTTGAAGACTTTCAGTGATGGAGCATCCACAACTTCTCTGGGCAACCTGTTCACACAACCATCGATATCTCTGAAAGAATGAACTCTTTTGCTCACTGCTTGAGGAAGGAGGAGTATCCTACCTCTGAGGACATTCTTGACAATCCTCAGACTGAGGGTGAGTCCAGTTTTCTGTGCAGAGCATAAAGCTGCTTAGCAAACTCATCCTGTGTAGGAGGTGCCCCAAGAGATGGTCACTTATACTGTTTGGCCATTGTGGAATTTTAAAAACTGCATTTTTCAGATGAAGTCCAGAGTTCTGCCAAACAAAAGTGAATCTTGAGGTCTGCTTTAGACTACTGGAGGTAAAGGAGTGCAAATGCACAGTGTTGGTGACCCTGCTGCAGTGGATGTTGCTTACTCCATCTTGCCTCTCCCCTGCTATGGGCTCCATTGCAGAGGGGTCCCACGCTCATGCCTACCTAAGCCTACGGGCAAGAGGGCTCTAGTAAACTTCAGCCATCTCCAAACCCTTGCTTTTACTAAAGAAGATACTTCAAAACACTACTTTATCTCTTCTACACCCTGTCTCACCTTGATGCTGTAGTAATACAAGGACACTAGTGCTTGCTACCCTGGTTCTCTTGGCCAGGCAGGCCTCTAGGGACTCCCTTCAGACCTTGTAATTTACTCCTTCCCAGCACCCCTGAGCAGCAGACCAGCCAAAACAATTCTCAGAGACCAAATTTCAAAGATATAAGATATGACAGTCCTTCGGAAGCAGAAGTGCATATGAAAATATCAGGTTGCATTCAGGTGTCAAACATGGAGACCTGTTGCTCAAAGTGCAGTGTGCAAGTAATACCTATGCTTTCTACATTCTATTTTAAATTCAAGAGAGAATTGTCAGGCAAATCTTGTGAATATTGAAATGATCAAATTTGTTTCTCATAAATAGTTGAATTGTTAGTTTTCATTCAGCAAGTACTGATAGGCACCAATGCATGAGTAAGGACATCAACACTTGTCTAAATCCTTGTAAAATATTAAAGTATTCACAGAATCACAGAATGATATGGGGTTGGAAAGGACCTCTGGAGATTCATGAGAGAGAAACTTTAGCATCACAAAATACTACTCCTTCTGCAATTCCACATTAGTTTATCTGTTGGGAAGTTAAGCACATAGCGTAATGACTAAAAGCCAAGAATTACAAAGAAATCTTTGCTACAAATCAAATGAAATCCCACAGACACAACTCAGTTCCCTAAATAAATGGTGAAAAATTTAAGAAGTAAACAGGGAAAGAGACAAGCTTAGTCTCTTCATTTGCTCCTCATGAAATGTTTGACAAGCCTGTCTACAATAAAGTGCTCATAAATTGGTTTTGGAGCTTGTATTACTTACACAGATTATTCAGTCTTTAATTGATCTGGAATAAATGTGAGGATCTCCATACTCATGGATAAATCTCAGATAAATGAAGCAAGTTAATTTACAAAATGACTTAACTTCAGTAGACAGTTCAAGAGATTTATCTTTATTGGAGCTACTGTAACATTGTTAATGTTATTTTTAAATTAGCTTCAGGTGGATGAAGGACTGCAGATGTCAGCGATGCCAGCATCAGCACTTCCTGCATCTTCCCAAAAGACTATGTACAAAAGTTAAAGAGCAACTGAATTGGCTTCTGCAGGAATATTACTAGGGACTGGTTATGCAAATCTTGGCTAAAGTGCAGCCTTACACAGCTTTCAGTCATTCACCAAATTATTCAAATACATATGTGGAGTGTTTGTACTTTTATCTACCACTGCTACTTGACCAGAGCAAATCTTTTTTTGATTTGACAGAATAGGCAAGAAAGGACCAGAGCTGAGGGAAGAAGTATTGCTGGTAGAACTCCATTCAGCCTGAATACGTTAAGACTTTTAGACAGAACATAAAGCTCTATGTTCAGGCTTTCAGTCATCTCACATTTCTTCTGAAGAAGAAACACACAGCATATTTACGTTTTCTCCAATTGTATTAGTGGCATCAAACTTCATTTAGACTGCTGTAATGAAGTGTTTTTCAAATCTCATTTGAAACTAGAATCTAATAGGTTTTGTTACGTTAGCTCCATAAGTGTAACTTGCTACTTATTCCACATTCTGCAAAGTGGAAAAGTTATAAAAAATATTCCCATATTTGTCAAACAGCTGTTTAGGTTCATAAAATAAAAGACAGTCTATTTTAAACAATCCCCAAACAAAAGTATACTAATGTGTTCGAAGCTTTGATGTACATGAGGTAAACATATTGATCCAAAGCTCGCCAGGAATATACTTTGGAGGCATTTAATTTCTATCATTTATTATGCTGAGACAAAGATTTTTGAAGTTGTATTCCTTTCATAGCTGTCCCTTTTATTACTTGGTTGTGAGAGAGAGCATGGCTTGATGGCTATCTTCCTGTGGTAAGCCGTTTCAGCAGCAGCTGGGAAAAGGGATAGAAGTTTGGTGTCCTGTGATCGAGCAGAGCGGTGGTTCGGAGAAGGACACTGGAAGCTCTGAGATCCATGGAGAAAGGAGGTGGTGAATGAGGCTGGAGAAGAGAGGCACAAGATGAAGAGAGCTAGAGAATGTGAACACAGATTCCTCTCCAGGAACCTAATATAGTGTGTGGGTGAGGACCCTCCTCATCCTCCCTTCGCTGGCAAGAGGAGGAGATGGATTGCAGGCAGGACCTTTTCTGATGGCCCTGAGGCCTGCCTCTCCCTGGTGACTCAGGGGGAGGCCAGGGGCCCCATTTGGGTCATATGAGTAAGGTGGGATGTCTCTGAGCCTATGGCTGGGGGAATGTCCACATATTCAGAGATCATTTACTTTTTATAACTGAAAAATTTTCTGGGCTTGTGAAAATCATGGGTGTCATCTGATTACCCCAGCAAACCACACTGGGCCTGAGACACACGGGAAATCACTGTGGAGATTAAACTTCACCCAGCAAGTCCATCCCCCTGCAGCTGGACTTGCATGTCTATTAGATGTTTGGTGCAGAGAAGCACACAAGATAACCCACTTCCATCCATGTACCACATTCTGCCTCTTTTAAAAGCCTGTACCATCCCGGAGACTGCAATCTATTTGCCAGAATCTGTTCTTAGATCTGTAGACTCCCTCTGTCTCCTCCCTCACCCTAACCTCCTCCTTCACCCAGCAGTGGAAGGGCACGCAGGGAAAGATGCACGCGTGTTCACCCTATGTTGTCCGTCTGACCGCAGCCTCCAGCTGGGGTCCTGTGATCCCCTGCTCAAACTGGGGATGCTGGGGAGCTTTTGGCGTGAAGCTGGACGTGATCTTTTCTGCTTGTTCTGAACTTCAGATATTTTTGAGGCTGTGGCTCCGCGGTGCATCTCTGTCAAAGAAAAAGGTTTTGCCACACCTTTTCTTTTGCAGCCATTTCACCGTTAGTGCTACTCCATGGGCACATGGAGCACAAGTAATTTCTGTTGTTTTCCTGGGTGGAAGTATCAGGTAGCTGAACCCTCTGAGTCAAAAGCAAACATGCAAGTAACTGTATCTGTTCACCCTGTCATATGGTGAAAACAAGTACACATTAGAGGATAAACTACTTCTGTTTGCGAAGCTGTTGTTTCTTGGCATGATGTAAGGAAAAGAGCTGCTTTGCTGCCACTGGCTCATACAGAAAGGTGGAAGGGTCCATCAGTACACTCATAACATCCACCTCATCTTTGTCTATGTTTCTTTTCTCCCCAGAACGTATCATAGAGGCAGATGTGACTGGGCTCAAGATTACGGCAGGTTCCCCTCAGTGTATTATGTGGGCTGAGGCCACAAAAGAAAGAATTTGAATTCCTTGGTGTTCATTGATTTGTCTTCTCCTGTAGAGCTGACTAGAAGTACACTACCTTAGCATTTGATAGTGCTCTACATGGAATCCTGTAATGTAACAGATCATGCAGTCTGAACAATAACTGTCAGTCCATCATACCTCCAAAATACCACATCCGAGAGTAAAGAGTATTACTTATGGAAAAATACACTAAGCACATCAATCCAGCACCTGTGCTTCGACATTCACAAAACAGCATCAAGGTATTATATTTATGAAAGACAATGCCAGATATTGGCTCACCTGATACTAACATATACAAATAAGATAAACTCCTTGTGTTTAATAAAAAAACCCAACACCTAAACACCTTAGGCTCTGTTCTCAAAGGATTTGAAAACTGAATTCCTCTTATCAGCCAAGATGGAGTAGGGGGCTGTGGATAAAGGAGATGACCAACTTTCATTTCCATGCTGATAAACTTGTGGGGCTTCGTATGCCTTCCTGCCATTGTCATGTTCCTGAAAAACTTGTTCTGTCAAGCCCATAGGCAAACTCAACTTCACAAAACCATTTCTTCGGGAGATGAGCATATTGCTTTGCATCAGTTTATAGGTACTTGACCAGAGAGACAACCTACTAGAGAGAAGTTCAGCCATATATTTTTTCCCCTTATCCTTTTTTTTTTTTGGCTTGCCAAAGCACACTACACTACGCTGAATAATGACATACAAGACTAATTATTAGTAAGCCCAGTTAGCTGATGTTCCCAGGTGGAATCTCTTTGATGCTGCATTACGTTTTAGTGCACTGGCTGAGGAAAAAACCATGCAGTGTTTATGCCAATTAATAGTGACTATGAACTTGCATATGATAATCCAAATTACTATAAAAGTAAATAAATCAAAACATCTGCATATTTTTAACATTTCCTACTAATCAGGCTTTTTTCCTAATTTAATAGTGTAATAAAGATCAAAAAATGCAAAATTTTACAATTTTTTTTTTTTACAATTTTACAATTTTAACCTAGTGAGACCAAATGGATTTTGATTAATTTTCAATCATTTAATCTTCATTTTCTTTAAAAACTCTGTAAATGTATTTTTCCAAGGTTTTTCTACAGACCAAAGTAGCTCCAACCAGCAAAGTCACTCAAAATTAAGAGTGATTCAGTCTAATGAAATGATGACTGTCCTGTGAGCCTGGCTCAGTGGGAATTATCTTGGAAGATCAGACAAAGACAGTACACCTAAAATACAGGATAAAGGGATAGAACTGATTTCCAGTAAAGTAGCAGCTGTGTGATACCTGTGTAGCTGACTGGTTTTAATTTTTATTCCACATACTACACCAATGAATTGCCCTCTGGATATTCCTCTCACAGCCCATAGGCTAGAAAAGGAGTATACATGCCTTAAGGCTTAAAATTCATACTCAGTTTTTAGACAATTAAAATTAGGTGAGAAGAATGCTCCCCTGAATGGGGAGGGCATAAAATAGACCATAAAATGGTATAGAAGAAGGAATCAAACATTTGTTCTATGACCCAATAAACAGAGCACCTACAAACACAGAAATAGGAGCAGTGCTTGTTTATCTGACTGTTTATCCAATGTGTTCAGTGAATCTTAAATTTGCTTATATGTCACATAAAATATCAGAGAAGAAAGAAATCTGTGAACTATTTGAGAGGCTAGTGGTTTTAGGTTTTATCAAGATACTTTCAAAAAGTAGCTCTCAAAAGGTAGGATGTTAGATTCCAGAAACATGAAGAACATTCAAATTTTTTTCTGAGACCTGGAAAAAAAAGAAATGTCTGGCAGATGCCTTTAGACCTTCCAGAACAATGTGCTGTCAGCTCAAGGTAAATGACTGTAACATTTTGTCCAATTTTTAGTAGTGGGAAAACTAAAGTATGCCCCATAATGAGAAACAAACCTGTTTTGTTTATCGTATACTTTTTTAGCTGTGGTTTATCTTTAAGACAGGCAGGGTTTCCTTTGCTTGGTACTTAAGATTTATAAGCAGTTATTGAAATATGCTTACAAAATTATTATTGATGAAGTATTTGTATTGCACATTCATTTCAAAATTATACTTATTTGAAAAGATCTTGTTTTTTCTCTTCCCACTGTGAAATGAAACCAAATGTCAGAACCTTAAAATATTTCACTATGTTCATTTTTCTTCATTATATTGCTTCAAGTGTACTTCAAGCAAAAATGTGGAATTACACCAACAGAATGCTTTAAGGCTCAGACCCAGAAAGTTGTTCTGCTTTGCACTATATTAATATCATGGTAGAGAGGTGCTCTCTGCCTGAG
Source organism: Tringa tobata (assembly GCA_033628505.1). Classification (NCBI taxonomy): domain Eukaryota; kingdom Metazoa; phylum Chordata; class Aves; order Charadriiformes; family Scolopacidae; genus Tringa; species Tringa tobata. The sequence continues at coordinate 5,004,064 of JAHREE010000378.1, forward strand.
GAGGAGCCAGGGAGCAGAATATGCATTAATGGTTAATCTTGGCTATAACTCCCTTGTACTGAAATGTGTGCACCTTTTTGTAATTATTTACTAATAAGCTTTTTCTTTTTTTTTTTTTTTTTAATGTAATGGACATGTACTTACAGCATTATTTTTCAGAGATTTACTTTACTACTGTGGAAACTAAACATGGTCAGTTAGTTTTTCCCCTACTGCCCTGGTCAATCACTATAATAATAAATATTTCCTTGCAGTTTTCTTTTTTTTTTTTCTTCATATGTGAAGAAAAATGGTTCTTCATGGTTCCTCAGCTCTGTGATCTTGTTTATAGGAGAAACTGCAGAACTTTGTTTTCTTTGGAGAAAGTAACTATGAGTTGATTTGATCGAAGTATACAAAATTTGGAAGGAAATAAGAGGACAGAAGGTAAACCTTCCCTGAGATTGTGCCAAGTGAGCAAGAACTCAGCGGCATGGTTTAAAGAGTCGGTCAAGCCTGCAAGGAATGCAAGAGGAATTTCTCTGCGATTACAGAAAAAAGACAGAAAAGAAATCAGAGTCAGCAATAAAAGTAATTACAGCAGGAGAAGCTCAAAAATATATAAGACATAGAGAAAATGTTGGACAAAAATTGTATGCTAAAACCGTGTGACTCCATGTGAGGGGCTGACCCATCCGCCACCTGCATGCTCTGGACCTGGGAGGGAGTTGACCTCTGTATGTTCTTTTGCCTGTATGCAAACTTAAAACAAAACAATTCAAAAAATACCAATCATGTTTACAAACTCCACAATGAATGTAACATGTTAAAAAACCCAAAGGATTTTGTTCAAAGCTCTGAAAAGCCTATATGAATTTTTCAATGGACTTGAATAAAGTAAGTGCATGTGACAGTAGTAAACAATATACAGAAATGCCTGAAATTTCCTTTGTAACAAATCACAACTTTTTTTCTCTCTCTCATTTCTGTGGTATATAGTAAATCTAAGCACATTTATTTATGTGGAATATTTACAAGTAACCTTGTTCACTTCTATCACCTCGCATGCAGCACTAAGTATTATTTGATATTTCTAAGTCATCTACAATATGCGAAATGCTGTGCAATGTAAAAATTGTCCCTTTTCAGGGAGACTGTACAAGGAGAATGTAATGGAGGAAGACAACATGTGTATAAACTATGTGAAGGAGAAAAGACACATGATAGAGCACAGCAGAGAGGCACATATCTTTATATAGGGGAAAATATTGTTGAAAAATTTGATCAGAGGAGTGTAGGTAAGGGAAGGTGGCAACAGATTAGCTGGCAGAAAGTTCTGCTCCTTGATAACTTCTCTTAGTTACAAACCCTACTCCATTTTTTAGAATACTTTATTTAAAATTTGTAAAAAAGAGACTATTAAAACAGTCTCTCTCCCTTGTAACTCATGGCACAGTTCATGTATTATCAAAAAAAAAAAAAAAGAAAAAAAGATTGTCCTTTCCATGAAGCTTATAATAGAAACTGAACCTTATAAAACTGGGGAAAATCATGCCATGGCAGTTAACTGGATAGAAAGGGTAGTGGAGGGTAGAAGGAATATTTTTTCTCAAGTTCCTGAAATGGAAGTTAATCATTCAAATAAGAGCACTGCTTTGTGCTCATCACATGAGTATGTTCTGGCAGAGCAGAAAAAATTTGGATTCAGAGACAATGGCAAGAGAAGAGAAGAGGAAAGGAATAGTGTGGGTCTAAATCAGCATGGGATGAATCAAAAAACAGCTCATTTAAGTGTCTGACTCTCCAAACTCTGCCAGTGACTTACAGAAAGAAACAGTCTTAATTTTATTTACAATGCCAAAAGGATAGACACAGAAATTTATGGGAAAAAATGAATGGGTCCCTTCTTCCAGCTTCAGACCTTCTCAATTAGAAAGCTGGAGGGATTCACACGATCCCACTTGAGACACATAATTTAGCCAGCTACATTAAGCAGTCTCCCTGACCTCCCTCACTAGTCACAGGAGACAGGTAGTTTTCTGTGAAGGCAAGGCAAAGTGTTACAGTTTGGTGCCCAGTTAACAGAAGTCTCAAGAACCAGTTGTCTAACTTGGCCATAGCTGCTGGGGCTAATATTGCTCCTCTGAATTGAAATGCAAAAGATTCTATATTACCCAACATACCACCAGGCATTTTTGAAGCTGAAATCTCAGATCTTTGCTACTGTGGTTAGAGTCAAACTTGTGATCTGGGTATCTTGGCAAACTCACCTACTACACAGCTGTGCCATTGAAAAGGAAATTTGTTAGGCATAAAAACACTACAATGCCTCAGTAGCTAACAAAAAGCAAAGGGTTTAGATCTCCAAGCTATAGAAACTATTAATCATGCTAAGAAATACTTGGGAAGATTGGGTTGGATGCATTGACGTGAGGCACAATCACACGCTGAAAATGCATAACCACCACTACAATTATGCCACTAGAGTTTTCCCTGAGGGAGGCAAACTTTAGAAATAAATCCAGGACAGGAAAGCCAGGAGATGTGTGATTTGACAAATCAAGGTCTAGTAGCAGCTTAGCTGCAGAATTATCAAAACACCACGAGTTCTATTTTATAATACGTGCCTGCCTTTAACTCGAGGGAGCTAAATCAGCTAAAACCCTAACTTCCAACCTCAGTTTATTTCCCAGTGAAAAGAATTAATCTCAGTTTGCAACTTTGTTTCCAAAGGACAGCTTTGGTCTTTGATTTGTGCCATGTGCAAAATCTTTAAGAGATTATAATCAAAGCAACCCAGCAGAAGCTAAGAAAGCTAAGAACTGATGTATTAGAAGTGTAGTCTGAATTCCAGTTTTTCTTTTTAATGGAGCTTTCATGGAGTAAGACCTGTGCCAAGAAAATGAAATTATTCCAATGCACGTGCCACGTGTCATAATTACTTGTAATCTGCTTTGAAAGAAGAGTGGACAATACATTTCCATTCTGTTTGCAAGTGATCAAAACCTTGTGGCTGTGCCCTTTATCCATTTTGGATATGTATGTCCTGCAACTGCACAGGAGACAGGACGTATTCTCACCAGTAATAACATGATAATGAATATACTCCCATGAAAAACACTGAACGGGAAAGTACAAAAAACTCTTCAAGATATGAGTCACAAAGAAATATTTCATAACCATGGACACACTTTTTTAATGTAAGGAGAAGATAATTTCTTGCACCGTGTGCCTGCAGATGGTGAAAGAGGGGCACAAGTTGTTGCCACCTCTCCTTGTATGGAATAATCACAGTGTGCATTGCTGTAAGCAGGACCATAGGTGGAGAAGACCTTGTCCTTCTCGATCCCTGCATGGACCCCTGCATGAGGGACCTGTCCCAGGGAGTACAGGATTCAATAATATCCAAGTAGGATCTGCACGAGGAGCCTGTATACGCCCAGTGACAGGATGGGCAGAGACTGGCAAAGACCAGTTAAAGCAGCACACGTAACCTGCTTGCATTTGAGCAATACATTAAATATCACACTTCACTTTTTATTTTTTGATAGCCATGCTCATTTTTCCAGATACGCTTGTGACCCACGAATGTGGTCTCTACAGACACCTTTCCTCTGCGCTGCTCAGAATGCTATGCGGGTACAGGCGTGTGTGACAAACACTGGTCTGTCCTGTCCCCTGGCAATCTATTCCTGCATTGCTCACAAAGACGTTAATGCTTTGTGGTTAGAAACTGCCCACAGTACTTCAACCCTGACGAATCCTGAAGGGTTATGTGAGATGTCTTACAAGCCATACCTCCGTTTTTTTAACAGTATGGAGTTTGCATTTCTCATTATAGTCTGATACTGTCGGCTGATCCTCTCTTAACCCCTCTCTCCAGTTGCAGAACTGCTTTCCAGTGTGTTGTTACCTATCCTCTATCCAGGGAATGGGTTATTCCAGTTTGCACGCAGAGTTTCAGATTTCTCTCTCTTGACTAGTATCCTTTTGCATATATCATCATCTAAGTCACTGGTGATTCTATATAGACTAAGGTGAAGTCCAGGTGGACAATTTGTACTTTCTTTTGTGTGGTCCTCCAGGTTTTTCACTCATGATAAATCCATATATTTTGTTAGACTTTTCTCTGGTTTCTTGTAGATGACCATGAATATCTTGGTTACTTGCTCCAATAGTTTTTCAGGGAATTTAATTTAAGTTAAAAACCTGTAATTCCACACATGTTTTTCCCATCACTGGAAGACCAGCACCATGTTTCACATCTACTCATTTTTTTGTGTTTCCCCTCATTCACTTTGAGTTATTTACAGATAAGCACCAAGGGACTGCAAGTTGTATTTGGTGGCTCTTTGAGAATGACAAATAAAATTTAATAGTTCCTAATTATTTGAAAATATTTAAGATGATCCACACCCATTTAAAGCTGAGAATTTTTCTCTGTTGATGTCACTAATTGTGATAACATCATTTGTTATTGAAAACCAGTGCAAAAGGTATTAAATCTTTTGAAGAGTTTTATCAAACTCTCCTTGATAATTCTGACCCTCTGCTGAGCAGCAGAACTGGCCTTTCTTTCCCTGGTCTTCCTCCAAGTATCAATGCCCTTATAGTTTCCTGTTTTACTGAATGGACATTGCTTATTGCGTATTATTTGTTTATTGAATTTTTCCTGTTTGCTTGAATTAGATATTTATTCTTGTCCTCATAATCCGCAGAGGGAGTCACCAGATATCGTGACTTCTATTTACTCCTGCACGTGGCAGTTGTGAATCTTAAAGCCTCTGAGTTGTGTGGATATTTTTCTGTGTCACTGAGGCTAGAGGTTTGCCTGTCACCACCACAGCATATTAAACTTAATCTGTACAGCTTTCCCTCTGATTCTAATTTAAATATATGCCTTTTTTTGTCAATCTCTTAGCTTTGGCAGCTATTCTGTTGTTACTGTGCTGTGGAATGGAAACACTTAATCATCATTCTCGTTTTAGCGATATCACCAGTTCTATATTTTAGACCACTGGAAGTATAGGAAATACCCCTGGAATCTCCAGCATATATAGGATAAGTTCATTACAACAAACTTTTAAAATGCCTCTGTCACACTTCTTCATGATGACTCAAAACACAGACACCCCCATATAGTAAGACAGATGCTGCCTCAAAGTGTCACTGATAGTGGCATTTAGGTACCTAAATAATCCTGGGGATCTGGACCTTGGACATATTTTGCAAGTCAGTGGACACAGTATGCTAAAACTTTGATATAATTTCCCTTTTTGCAGTAGCACACACACACCAAACCTCACACTACCAGCAATGTTTTTGGCAAACTGTACTATTAATCCAAATTAAATTAGGCTGCATGACATTAAGCCACTTGGGATTTTTCCAGGGCATCAATTTAGCAACATGTGCTTTCAATCACTATATGTTCTGTTCCCTTGGAAACTAAAAAAAAGAATAAAATAGAATCAATTAAACATAAGCTGCAGCTTTTTTCTGTGTGTGCAGAAGTCAGAGTTCATTTTCTTTTTGACAATCGAGGGACTGCCTGTAATTTCAAACGTTATGCTTGTATTTTTCTGAATGACAACAGGCAGCATCAGGAGTCTCCACAAAATTCCCTGTCTGCCATTGTGGCATTTCTTCACAGATTGTCACTCTTGTCTCTCCCTTATTCCTGCTCTCCTGTATGGACTTTCCTTACCTCTCCACGCTGAAAAGTCTCTTGCCCACCTTTCTTTCCCCCAACAGTTTAGGAGTGTTTCTACTCAGGAGACAAATGTGTTTAGAGCTCAATCTCAAGGGAAACTAGGTTTTATCTAGCAGAGATTTGAGGTCTGTGGCCACACAGCTGCGGCAAGCCTAGCCTTCTGTGAAAATAGGCTGCTGGATCCAGATGGAGTCCAGCTGTTAGTGTGCTGAGGCATCCAAGGTAACAAGCTTTGGCCAAGTGCATTAGTTCAGGTGCAGCGTTAGGCTGACGCTGCCAGACTGTGTTTGGACACGGACTGGCTTATGTCAGCCTGTGTGGATATCTCCAGTAGTCCCAGTTTTGGGGTCAACGAAAGAAGGTTTGTCCACATTTGTTGGTCTGGTGGTACTCCAGCATGTGAATGAGGCAGAACTGGGTTATGCAAGCCCCAAGCTGGGATCCTTACCCATCTGTTCATCTGGCAGCTCAATTTTGCTGGTGCCTTAGTTATTTAAGTTCTCTGGTCCTCCCCTGAGCACCTCCGTAGCTCTCTTGAACAGCTTTTTTTATCACAGAGCAGCATGGCACATACCTCTAGCCTACTGCCATACAGGAATCAAGAAACAAGGAAATATTACGGTTTCCCTAGAGACTCAACAGATTTGTTGTTATCAGAATGTACAAGGAAAAACAAAACAAAACATTGAAACGCGTTTTTCTCATAAAAGTTGAGAAAAACTGGAATAAACAGAGGAAACGAAAAAAAGAGACTGTTATCGGCAAACTGTGAAAGATCATGTTTGGGGCTGGGACAGGGGGCTGGCAGCAGCAGAGTCTTATGGCATGTCAGCACTGGTGTGGTTGTGTACATCTCTGAGGTAAATACACGGAAAAACAAGCTAATCAAAAAAGGAAAATATCCTGGAGCAAGGGAAGAGATTAAGGGGAAAGAATTGTGAAAGCCTGTGATTTTCTCATTATTCTTGTTATTTTTATGTCTTTTTTTATTGTCCTCCAGTTCTTCAAGCCTTCTGCAAGTCTTCAGTGAAATGTAAGATTTAAATAGTTGCAAATAAATGGAACTCTGTTCCCATTCTCCCTGCAAAACAATTCAAAATCTACAAGACTATATAAACACAACCCCAATTTAGAGTTTTTTGAAGTGCCATGTTTTTTAAACTAATTTTATTAGAGGGAGGGAGATGGTGGGCTGGCACATGAACTCTGACTCCCTTATTCATAAAAACTAGTGCCTTGCAAATAGCAGTGCTCATGATAATGAAAGCTCGCACACACAGACGCACACACACACACACGCGCACATCTGGAAGATGATGAGAATGTGAAGCAGGGGTAAGAAGAAGAGCTGAGAGGAGAAGAAATTGAGTATTTTCTTTTAACCGGCTTTTACAAAAAGCTTATTTAATCTCATGCCTACTTCTAAATTAGGGGTGATTTGGCTGCCTCACGCAACACAACCTCCAAAAATGTTTCCAGAATGAAGATGGCAAAGGCAAAACACATTTATGGGTACCGCCCCTCAGCATCCCCCTCTTTGTTTAGGCCCAGCTATTTTCTTTTGAGAAATCTGTCAGGCAATTTGTAACTTTAAGTGTGTGTTATCTTAGAAGGTGCCTTTGTTTCGCATTTTGTTTTAGTAGTTAAGAACACTGTAGCACTTTTTAAGAGTCTCTGTAAATTTACTTTTAGGAACATATTCTTATTAATCAAAATCATCTGCTGGGCTTACAGTCTGTTTTCTTTGCAGAATTGTTTTTGGAAGCTTAACAGTGTAATTCCAGGGATGATTTTGGCCCCAGTGCTTTAGAATCTGGGCCTGCAGAGGGACTTAATATAGCTCTTTGGGAGGAAGAACTTATACTGCCAATACGTAGTCCTCTGCCAGAATTAGACCCTGATTCTGTAAACTACCTCTATTATTTAAGCTTCTGCTTAACTTTAAGCATTTGCACACTGACATGAATATTAAATACTTGAATTCTTTATACATTAAGGTCCCCAGAAGACCTTATTTGCTCAGGACACAGAGGGCCAGAAAGACTCTGAATGTATGGACGGGGTATGGCAGGCAATGAAGTGGGAGTAGATTGCTGCTGGGAGAGCACGCCCAGTGTGCCATGACTCCTACCTCATACGGCTTCCTCCATCCCCAGATGGAGAGGAGGCAATTAAAAGAGGGGACAGGCAAAAAGAGAAAGTCAGCTAGATGGGCACAAGAGTCTTGTCAGGATGATGTGGTAGGCAAGGAATGGGCTAGTTGGTTGCAAAGGTGGGTAATGTTAACTTTCAGGGGGGAGGAGGTAAATACAAAGCCTTTGATGTTACAAATCCTACTGTGTATGTTCTACCATTCCTCTGCCTTCCCCGCTCTAAGAAGCGAGTCCAGGTACTGGTGATTGCTGGTGTTTTAACACTATCGATTGACTTCGTGCTGAGAAGTGTTTAATACTGTGAAGATGCCTATGTCCAAGGATGAGTCCAGACATTCTCATCGTACTGAGGAGCCCATTCTAAGTCCAGCTAAATCTAACATCTTCTCTCTGATTGAATGGGAAAATGATGACCTTAGACACTTGGGAAGGAAAGTTAAGGAAAGCTGAGGGAAGTTGAGCTTTTCAAAATCATTTGTGGGACTGAATTTCTAATTTTTTCCTGAAATCCCAGAAGAAGCTACATCTTGGGGGAAAGAGTTTAGATTTTGTTAGGGAATACAAAGCAAAACTAGCGTAGAATTAAAATAATCACACAAAAAATATCTTTTTAAAGTTAAAGCCCTAGACCAAGCTGTTAATTTGAAATGGAGATATCTTAGTGTGGAAGAGCAAATATAAGAGCAATAAATGCTATAAATATTTCACTCCGTACACCACGCTGTCAAATAAAAACAGAAAAATGAAGGACATTGTCTGGTTCCAACTGCTGACTCCACTTCTTTTGGAATCAAACAAAAATATAATTTGTTGATATATAACAGGCATGTGTGATAGCAGCAGGATTTTCAAAGCGACTTTTTTTTCGGAAAGAAATGTGAGAGTAAAAGAAGCAAATCAGGCTCAGTGCTTAATTTAACATTTGAGAAGAAGAAAATAAGAAAATCGAAGGAGGAAAAGTGCAAATTTCTGAACACAAAGAAAGGTACAGTGTAGACATAAGGAAGCACATCAGAGGTCACGACACTTCAGATGTCATTCTAGCAAAGCTTCTAAAATAAGGGGAAAAAAGGTGTATTTTCAACAGGAAATTCTGATATGTTGAAACTTATTCCCATTCTGAACTGGCATGAAAAGATGATTTTATTTATTTATTTATTTTTGTGGAAAAATACGCTTTTGACAGGAAGATTCTGTCCCGTACAGTTATAGAGAATATAAAAACAATGTGTTGTGAGTGACTCCAGTGTCTCAAAATCCAGACAGCGAGCAAAGCTGGTTTTTTTTTAATTCGCTCTTCACTTTTAGTAGCTGAAGTCTGTTTTAGCTAAATATTTGCTATCAGTTAACAACTGAAGAATGAAATCAGCCTTTTCAGGTACTTGAAAAATGCATAAGAGTCTTCTTGAAAATGCAGACTCTTCACTGCTTCCAGTAGGTTTGGGCTGTGCCTCAGCACTAAAAAAGCATTTGCCCAGAGCCGCACACTTGCAGGAACTGCACAATGACTCCTCTTCTTGCTTTGCATAAATTACAACCTCAAGGCAAGCCGGCTGCCATGGGGGCGACCACTAGAGGGGCAGGGTCACGCAGAGGAGGTTACTGCCTGGGTAGTCCCTCCAGAAAGCAATAGCTGCCTCTTCCCCTTGGCAGGAACATTCGTGTCACAGTAACGTTCAAGTTTGCTTATGGTGCTAGAACACCTTTAGCCAGCTTTGTACAACCCTAAGGCGTGAGCTGAAGAGAAGGTACTACCTGTGTAAGTGATCAGGGGTGGATTCAGCTTTGAGTTCTGCCATGTGTGTGTCTGCTACGGTAGCTGGATGCATAATTTCCCATTACAGAGAACAGCTGGAGAGCTTACTCAGCTGACTAAATGTAGGTGTCTACTCAAAAGAGAGAAGTTGCCGTCTAGACTCCATTAACTAGATATCCACTGACTATACAGGAGGCCTGGACAACTTACCTAGCCCAAGCACCTGATCAGGTACAGATACTAATAAATTGATGAGATTACTTTTACCTAAGATGCCCTTTAAATAACTACATAAAATACATCATATGTAAACTTTAAAACTGCACCAAGTAAAAACAGTAAATGTTTCTTTGGTTAGCCTAGGGCTGCCCATCGAACATTTTAGACCATGGTTTTAAAAGCTCATTTAAAAGCTTACGATTTTTTGAAAAACCTTACAAAATGTCAATTTGTATCCTTCAGCCTCATCTAAAAGCTTATATGTGTATGTTCATGAACTGTTCATGTTCATGAACTGATCTTATCTGGAGACTTAAGTGTGGGCTTCTAATCTCAGCAGTATATAACAATACTTTGCTAATTTGCTGAATTTATCATTGATCTTGTCACAGTCACGATCTTTTTGATCTTCTTTGCATCATTTTGAATAGGCAGTTACCTGTTCATACTGTGTCTCTGTACAAAAAGGCTTTGTTTCAGAGAGGATGTTCCTCTATGCTCTAATCTACAACAAATATAAATACATTATGATTTCTCTTTCTACAGAATTATATGGGTTTTTTTGAGAAACAAGATTATTCACTTTTGCTTCTGTAACAGTCAATTTCTTATCTATGGTATAACATACTCTCTGCAAGACTGTCATGTTAAAATACACTAAGAGTAGAAGAGCTGCTGTATCTACAGAGTTTTTAGTGGAAGTGCAATTGTAATTTTCGATTGTCTCATTTAATGAACAAGTAGCAACATCTTGTCGCCCAGATTCAGATCTCCTGTGAGCAACATCTGGTCTTCTTTAGCAGTCTATTGTAAAGGCCATTATTCAATCTTTTATATGTTAATGACTTTGAATGCCTTCATTTTTCTGAAACCACAAAGCTATACATTTTTGCTTGATGACACTGCCATTTGCAGTATTGCTACTAATCCTGCCATGGCTACTAGAGTAATATGATATAACAGTGTTGAAATGAATTATCAGAAACCAAGTGCATGTAAAACCAAGAGTACAGAAATCGCCTTCTTCCCAGTCCAACTTTAGCATAGCAGCTTTCTCTGAGGAAAGCTCCAGACCATTTTCTTTTTAACAAATGGCTCTGAAATAGGAGTTGAAAGCCATTTAAATTTGTGTTGTGCACTACACATGAAAATGTTGTATAAAGAATAAAAGCTTATTGTTATGACATAATGACTATCTCATTAAAAATGGCTGGGGTACTGAGTATCTGACAGCTTTCACTGGACACAAGAAGTCAGATTCATTCAAGGAGTAATCCTGTGGTTGACCAATATCTGTCAAACACTTTGCCACAGAAGACCGGAGTTCTTGTATTTTTAAGATATCCCTGGTGTTATGGGATTATGAATACATTTCAAATCTAATATTGGCATACAAGAAATTTTTACTTTGGTCATTTAAGCATGTATAACACTAAAACTCTATGCTTGGGGGAAAACGAGGCATGAGGGGCTGGGAATTTATTTACATGGTGCTTATGTTAAACTAAGTCTGTGAGATGTTATGTGGGTTTATTGCTGTTTCTTCTGCAGTCTGTGTGTTGTTTTCCATCCCGTGCGTCATTCCAAACTGAGCAGCCTCCAGGGGACAGTGCGGACTACTACTTTCTGTTGTCACCTAGTGTGTTGACAGGATGAAGAAAAATGTTTGGCACAGCCTTTCATTGGTAACATATACTGATAGACATGAGTGTGTCTCAGTCAAGCTGTTCAACATTTAAATGTGTAATTAAATATAATCACAATCCATATTATGGCTGGCAATTTATATTCTTTTTATAGGAGTCACTTAGTAACCTTTGTAGTTCTCCTCATCAGTCACTTTTTGTTTTTCGAGCAATTCATACTGCAGTGGTAATAGGACAGGCCAGTTGGTTCAAAAAATTCTTCTCTTCTTCAAACCCAAAATACACTAGTCTCATCAGCACATGAAATGAGCGTTTCATGTTTGAGGTCTTCCCTGCTCATACCTGATAATGTGGGAGAGCTCAACTCAAGAGGAGGATCATTGCTGGAGTGAGGGGAGACTGCCAGCGAGAAAATGAGTGCTCATTAGATCCATGTTGAGTATATTTGGTTGTGAGTGTGTTTATAGTATGCATACTTGATTTGACCTTAGATATGGTCTTTTCTTTTGTGGACATTAAGCAGTTATCTTTATGTTTTTATCTTTGAAGAACAAAAGCACCTAACAGATAGGAGAAACTTCACATGCAGGGAAGGCTGCATTTTCTCCATTGTCTTATTAAACACAAGATTAGACACTTCCCCTTAAGTTCCAAATGCTTAGATCTATTCAGGAGAAAAAAGACCCTGACAATGACACATTTTTATAATGTTCTACTTAATCATATTTCTGTGAAAGATAGTGATGAGAAAAATAAGTAGGAAACCCCATTCTGGATCAGAGCACATAAAAGATGGACGGACTATCCAGGAGATTAATTAAATTCAGATCCTATCTGTATCAGATAGGATCTTACAAACTTAAACTTGAGGTAATGTCACTCAATGGAATAAGACGAGAGGGAGCAGGAACTGATGACTTCAGATATCCAGTACTAAATGGATCCACTAAGTCCTCCAACCCCAGCCCTGGCTCTAGGGAAGTTTCAGTGATTACTGAGTAAGGAGGTAATAAGGTTAGAATATGGGATGAATATCTCCCTCCAGCATTTTCTGAGCTGGACCTACACAGCTATTTTTTTAAGACCCGTTGCACAATTAGGATAATTGCATCACTGAATTAAGATAAAGATAATCCAAAAAACAACATAACTGGGCATAGTTCCTGTACTGAGGGAGCTAGTGCTAATAGTAAACGGAAAACAGAAAAGCTGGGGTGAAATGGCTTGCCAAAGTCATACAGTACATCAGTAAAAGAGATGGGAATAGAATCTTTACTTCACACTCTTCATCAACCCACTGTCTATTGGACTGAGCTGCAGCAGCATTATTGAATGAACTTAACCAACAATCTTTCTTCTTATATTCATGAATTCAGGCTAGCATCTAACCCCAAATCAGGTTCTCAGTTGAGAGTTAAGCATTTTAAAACTATCTAAACACAATGCCACCAGAAAGAAACGATATCACGTAGCTTTTGATTGGATTACAAAGCAACAGAGCTGGCAATACACGACCTAAGGCTTCATCTCAGTGTGGTTGTGGTAGAACCAGTAGTACTCATTAAAAGCCAGCTGGTTGCTGATGGCAATTTTTAGTGGAAGGATGGTGACATCTAGTGGTAGTGCTCTTGGCGCAGCCCTTTTCATTGTATCTCGAGGAACGTTGACAGTAATGCTGCAACATGTTATTTTACTTACTTAATTAATTCGCTTTTTGAAAGCTTTAATACTTTATCCAGTATCAGCTTTAAATGAAACACATTGGCCTCCGAATTTTTCAAATATAATTGTCTCATTTTTTTGTTATATTATAAAACAAAAATTGTCATAAAAGAGCGATCCAGAAATCTGCAAATAAAGCTGTACCATAAAACAGTTTGCAAATATTGCGATAACAACTTAGATTTTTCTCTCTAAATTCATTACTTAAGTTCAAGGGTTACTTGCATCAGAATGACATGATGAACTCTTTCAGTAGGGACTTAGCTCCAGGAAGTGATTTACCTCTCCTAAAAAAATGTGTTAAGAAAGGACAGAACAAATCACCCTTTAAGTGCTTTTCTCTCTCTGTTTGTTCATTAGTATAGCCTAGATGCCTAACTGTGACAGTTGAAATTGGTTCAGATGAGTCATACTCTCTCATTCAAAGTTAATGAAGTCTTATCTGTTAAGTCATTGGAAAAACTGCTGGAAACGTGTCTTAAAGAGAAAATCGGGCAACAGAGATAAAAGTCAGGGGTATACAGAGAAACCAAAGTAGTATCTATAACAGAAAACTAACCAGTGGCAGGGCTTATTTTTATTGCTGGAGCTCAAATATGTGAATTACTAGCCTTACGGACTAGCCCATCATCTGGGCCAGCAGGACCTTCTCAGGTAGCTGCTGGCTGAGAGCAGGGGACATTCCCAACAAACTGGGTGCATGGGACCCTTTGGGAGTTAAGACAGGTTCATCGTAAAGCGCTATGCTGTCCCATGCCACTTCTTTTACTAGCACAATGTGGTCTGTTATTCTAATGTGAGATGTATCAGGGAGATGTTCTCCAAACACAATGGTGGTAAGTGCTTATAATGTTTGTGATACAGCTTGACAATGCAACAATGAAGAGAATTTCTAAAAGTTTTCAGCATACACTGACTCCTTCCCCCTTTGTCTTCATCTTTAGCTAGTCCAGTATCAGGTTCCCACGTATATTTGGCATTATGTGTGGTATGTAGCACAGGTATTTTGTTGTCCATACAACCTTACAATTCTGACTGTACTGAGGCTATTGCAACATAGAGAGGCTGGAGATATGGGCTGACAGGAACATACTGAAGGTGAACAAACACAAATGGAAAGACTTGGGACAGAATAACACATCTGTACTAGTGGGGTGACTGACTAGCTGGAGAACAGCTTTGCAGAAAATGTGCTGAGGATCTTGATGGACAATAAATTTAGCATGACCCAGCACTCTGCCCTGACCACCAGCAGAAGGCCAGAGGGTATCAGAGGGTACACCGTCAGAAGAGCAGCCAACAGGGTGAGGCAAGTCATTCTTCCCCTTTGTTTGTGAGGGGAAGTTTGTGAGACTGAATCTGGAGAACTATGTTGAATTCTGGACTCCCTTGTAAAACAACAACATTGACAAACTGAAGTGAATTTAGTGGAGGACCATTGCGGAGGGATGTTCAGTGGCTGGAGCAGCACTTGCCCTGTGAGGAAAGGCTGAGGGACCAGGACTTCTTCAGCTTGAAGAAGGGAAGGCTCAGGCAAGACTTGATCGATGCCTTCAGGTACCCCATGGGAGAGCTTAGCAAAGACAGAGACAGACTTTTTTAGGAGGGGTATGGAAGCACCCAGCCAAACTGGTTTCAGAGCACAGTAGGTGAGATGCAGGGAGTTGTCATCTGACTCAGCTTCATCTCTGCCTTGCCTTGTCTATGCAGAGATAACTTGTGGGGAGCTGCAAAACGGCTCAGCTGTCTCGAGATTGCATCACAATAAGAACCGAAACTGAACAGAGCCTTAGCTCCCTTAACAAACAAAATGCACTGAGTCACATCTCACCACTATTCCTGTGATTTTGAGTGCCAGACATCAAAAAAAATGGCAACAGAGACCTAGCTATCACACCACCAGAGGTAAATATGCCAGACAGTGTAATCCACTCAGGCATAATCCTGCACCCCCACCGAATCAGGAAATATAAACTGCAAAGTTTGGGGAGGAAAATGGAGAATCTTCCAGTGATACAGCTGGCCTGTAGGAGATCCATCCCCCCCTTGTCCAAGGGTACACTGTACAAGGTAACTTCCCAGGGATTGAGTGACCTTACATGAGAGAGAGGGTAAGTGATTAAGAAACATATGTATGGTATATGGCATGCTATTAAGATTGTGACTGGTGCACTCTTTTAAGGTATTAATATCTAGCGCACTTGTGGTTTGTATTGTTACTTTTCGGATCACTTGTAGATTGCAATAGTGTATTCTGCGAATTTCTTTCAAATTGCAATAGTGTAATCGCCATTGTACACATAGAACTTACAATAGTGACGTATCGGACCTGTGAATGAAGTCCAAATAAATTGTGAATTTGAACGTCTCAGTGAAGTCCTTTCTCCTGTTTTGTCACAAGAGGAGCACAATAAAAAGCTCAGAGGCAACAGGCACAAGATGCAACCTGGGAAATTTTGACTTGATATCCAAAAAAATGTTTTTACTATGAGAATTGTCAAGCACTGAACAGAGACCCACAGCAGCACTGGAACCTACCTCCTTGGAGGTATTTAAATCTTTGTTGGACGCAGTGCTGAGCAACCTGACCTTATTGGCCCCGGTTTGAGTAGGAGGTTGACCAGTGGCCTCTGGAGGTCCCTTCCAACCTGCATGCTTCTATGATGCTAAAAGGAAGCCATCCCAAAAGTCAGTTAATTGGCACTTTAAGGATATGTAGAAAGAAAAAAAAAATCTTTAACTATATGTACTTATTTTTCTGTTTAGAAATAGTCTTAGCAATCATTTGACTGTGTGTCAGTTGTGAATCATTAACCTGGTCACATATTTATCTTACAGTCATCCTCTAGACTTAATCACCAATGATAAATATCAGCTGACCTTCATATATACCAGAAGTTTCATACAGTTAAGGAAGACAGTCTAAGTACTTGAGAATCTAAACAATGAAGATTCCTCTACTGTTTAGAAGATGATGCAATTTTCTTTAATTATCAAATACATTGCTCTCAAGCATCAAGCTATTCAGACTAAATAAATGATGCTTCAAGTGTGGAACATTTTGTTTGAGAAGGATGTGCACTTGTGCATTTTTCCATCACAGAAAACCCAGACATACTAGATTCAGATAGAAACTGAACCTGGTGCTACAATACTTTAGCTATCAGGACTTCCTTTGATGATCCTTTGGTTCTTTTTGTGTGTTTTGTATTGGTTAAGTGTTGCCATTGACTTTTACGTGCTGGGTTTATTACATCTCTGAATACTGCAGCTACACAGATAATGAAGGGTCCATTTAATGGCTCAGTCTCCAAGCCGGTTGGATATAGATCGTACCTGATCCAGAAAATGTCTCTTTGCAGTGTTGGGTTTGAACTAGCAACACCAGTGTGTGGATTTGCCATGTCAAGCATGACATCACACCAACTAATTGTCTGCAAAGAGCAGATCCATGCTTTTCTTCAACTCTGTGCTATCTTCCTCAAGTGCTTCTCAGGATGGCAGAAATAGCATATAAAGCAGATGGCAGGATGCTCTTCATTTAGCACACTGTTCACATCCATAACTTCCTTAGGCTTGTAATTTCAGGTCATCAATTGAATTGTCATTTCAGGTCATCAACCTGAAATGAAGTTTCAGGATATGCTGCAAGGCCTACATTCTTGCCTGCTGGTGAGCGGAAGCTCACTTATGAAGCTGGAGAAATACAGAGGACATACTGAAGAAACAGTCTGCAGAGGCAGTCTTCTTTTGGTTTTGATGGGTATGGAAAATTTTATTTTTTTCCTACCTGCATTTTTACTTTCTGAGACTAAGAATTATCTCTTGGCTGTCTAAAATAAGTATCTAAGTTGGTAAAACAGAGCTCACACTACAGAGATTTAGGAAACAAGTGGTTTGGGGTTTTTTTAAAGGAGCATGGAAATACTTGATCATCCGCCCTCAATTGCCAGAAGAAGTCTACAGGTTAATTATGGGACTTGAAGTTAGGTTTCCAATTTTCCATTTAAACTGCATGAAAAAGAGTGGTGTCCTCAATACTAGAAGAAAAGAGAAAGTAAATGGAATGCCTGCTGTGCTTCAAATTCCACCTTCATGAGACCTTTTAAGAATAAACATCAACACTTGCAACCTCAGTAGTACCATATTATAATAATATTTAAATACATTAGCTTTCTTCTGCAACACTTGTGGTTTTCATCCAGTCCTTCATCTTCATACTGAACCAAGTCTACTCATCAGTCTTTCCTTTGTGTGATCTCTGGAACACTATAACTGACTTCACAAATTTTCTCATAGAAGTGTACCTTTTTCATCAGCTGAATATTGTAATTGTGTGAATGACAAAGCCTCTTACTGCAAATGTTGGAATTGTCACTTAGCTATCACATCAGAATCCAAATAGCTCTGTCTGCCTTTCAAAATGACAGCATATTTCTTTCTCCAGTCAATTAACTTCTATTTCTTTCAGTGTACCCCCTAATTTCACAATAAAGATCTTTTGTTTTGCACTAAGTTATCTCAAAGAGCAGTGGTTAAAATTAGTTCACACTCCTGGATTTTCTGCACATATAAAACAGACCTTGGGAAAATGGCATGCAATGACACTGAAACAGCACAGATGGGATGCCCCACTAGTTAGATGTTCCCGAAAATGCACGGGGAATATGTGAGGTATTCTTTTGTAATTGCTACAATAGCACTGAAATACTATATAAAACTGACTAAGAAATCTAGTTTTCCCAAAGGACTT
Organism: Tringa tobata; assembly: GCA_033628505.1. Classification (NCBI taxonomy): domain Eukaryota; kingdom Metazoa; phylum Chordata; class Aves; order Charadriiformes; family Scolopacidae; genus Tringa; species Tringa tobata. Next base: position 5,022,005 of record JAHREE010000378.1, read on the forward strand.
CTGATTTTTTAGCTAATGGGCATTGATGCAGTGAAACTAAGCTTTGCCAAAGCACGTCTTCAAGATAAGCTTTTATCTTTACGGCACTATGAAGCCAAAGTGGTCTTAAATGTCATCACCATTCTCAGCTGTAATGGCATCTAAAGCCACAGAAGGTGGAATGTGTCGGTGCATCTTTTGAATTCCCAGTTGGAAGGCTCCTTAATTTGAAAGGATGCCAGGGGCTTTCATTAAATTCATCTGGACTCCTAACTCTCACATGAGAACTAGAAAGTGGTCCAACTTTGAAGTTAATTCTTTTAACATTTTTTTCCTAATTAAAGGGACGCTTTGGTCAGAAACACATCTTTTTTTCCCCCATTTCCACAGTCCTGCAACAAAGGTGCTTTGATTTTGCTTTAAATGCTGTTGGGGGAGCGTGTGGTGTGATCTTTGATCTATAGACGAACATAGGCAATTTTAGCCTAAAAGGAATGTCTGAGAAACTGCATTAAAATAGCAGTTGAAACATAATGCAAAATTAATTCTAATTGGTGCTGTTTGGAGTGCTGTGTAGTTCTAAAAGCACTTCAATTTTGATGGACGCATAATGGAAGACTTCAGCTGTCATTTTATATTCCTGCATTTTATATTCCTATAAAGATATTTGGAAATCAGGTAAGAAACTTCTTTTTGTCCACAGATTTCAATTAGTAAAGATGATGATGGCTTTTCCCTGCTGCATGCATCTATTCTATGAGTTGCTTTAAATTATCATGTGGCAGCTGTGGTTGTTACACATAATCTGTTTTAAAATAAGCTAAAGACATAAGTCATAAAATAATGACCATCTTTTCAACAGTTAAGATTGTGTCTATTGCACTATGTGGAATTTTACATGGACGATACAGTCCCCCTGATGTTACTACCTAAGCTGGCAAACACTGTAGACTGTATATAAAACAAAACATCTGTAAACACAGAAATCTCATCTGAAGCAGGCAGGAAGGAGCTGACAGCGACTCTTTAGCCATTAAGTCAGTAAGAGACAGACACTGTAAGTATACATGTAACACTGTCTTTTTCTGCAATTCACATCGGATATCATGCTTGCTCTGAAGAGCAATGAACTTTTATTAAACTTTTAAAGTGCGATCTAAAGAGAGCTGGGCCAATAAGAGGATGAAAATATCTTCTGGAGAGACCTATTCCTTCTAGTTTTTAAATACTCAGCTAGTCTATTAATCTGGGCAACAAAAAGGCAGGTTCCAGTACTAGTCAGACCTTTAGGTAGTCATGAGAGGGTGAGGCAAAGTCCTCACTAAAGTTATTTTGTAGACCTTGCCCTGAGTCACTAAGAAAACAACTAAATCTTAACCGGTTAAACCTGGAAATATTTCTGTTTGGTTGAAATGTGGTACTCATCCTCCAAGATAAGCACCAACAAGGGATATGTCCTGTCTAAAACCTATCCCCAAAGTAAGAAAGATATTGGCTGACTGCAGCTTCTGCACAAATTTTAAAATAAAACTGAATTGGTTACAATAATAATATGAAAGGCATGTTGTCCACCTGTTGTCCTACCATTAACCTAAGGGTAGACTGTCGGTCCTCTCTACAACTGAACATACATAGCCAGACGAGCCTGATCTCCTTCTATGACAAGATAACGAGATTATTGGACGAGGGAAAGGCTGTGGATATTGTATACCTGGACTTTTGAAAAGCATTCAATACTGTCCCCCATACAAATCTCATGGAAAAACTGGCTTCACTCAGCCTGGATGAGCATACAATCTGCTGGATCAAGCACTGGCTGACTGGAAGGTCCCAAAGAGTGGTGCTCAATGGATTTAAATCCAGCTGGCGGCCGGTCACAAGTGGTGTGCCTCAGGGCTCAGTGTTAGGACCATTCCTGTTTAACATCTTTATTGATGATCTCGACAAGGCCATAGGGTGTATCATCAGCAAGTTCAGAGATGACACCAAGTTAAGCAGGAGTGTTGATTCCCAGGAGGATAGGGAAGCTCTACAGAGAGACCTAGATAGATTGGATCATTGGGCCAACACCAATGGTATGAGTTTCAACAAGGGCAAGTGCCAGGTTCTGCACTTGGGCCACAAGAACCCCATGCAGCGCTACAGGCTTGGGGAAGTGTGGCTGGAAAGCTGCCTGGCAGAAAGGGACCTGGGGGTTCTCATTGACAAGCGGCTGAATATGAGCCGGCAGTGTGCCCAGGTGGCCAAGAAAGCCAACGGCATCCTGGCTTGTATCAGAAATAGCGTGACCAGCAGAAGTAGGGAGGTGATTGTGCCCCTGGACTCAGCACTGGTGAGGCCACACCTCGAGTAGTGCGTCCAGTTTTGGGCACCTCAATACAAGAGAGATATCGAGGTGCTGGAGCAAGTGCAGAGGAGGGCAACGAAACTGGTGAAGGGCCTGGAAAATAAATTATATGAAGAGAGGCTGAAGGAGCTGGGACTGTTTAGTATGAGGAAGACAAGGCTGAGGGGAGACCTCATCACTCTCTACAACTACTTGAAAGGACACTGTAGAGAGGTTGGTGCTGGTCTCTTCTCACAGGTAATTAATGACCGAGCGAGAGGGAATGGCTTCAAGCTGCAACAGGGTAGGTTTAGACTGAACATTAGGAAAGAATTCTTCATGGAAAGAGTGGTCGGGCATTGGAATAGGCTGCCCAGGGAGGTGGTTGAGTCACCATCCCTGGATGTGTTTAAGAGCCGTTTAGATGTGGTGCTGAGGGATATGGTGTAGGGGAGGACTTTGTAGAGTAGGGTAGATGGTTGGACTCGATGATCCCAAGGGTCTCTTCCAACCTAGACAATTCTATGATTCTATGAAATCCTTGACAAAGAAAAGGCAGGTAGTTGCTAAGGCAGGAGTGTTCCTGTAATTACGTGACTGAAAATTACTTTGGTCTTCCTGGATGGTACTGAATATTTGTAGAGTGGAATCTCACAATGGGTCTGAGACTGGTAAGGGAAAACAGGTAACTGCTTCTCATCTTTTGCTATTGTTGAAGCATGGCAAGTGTAGGTAACACTGCATTTAACAACCTTATGCAGGCTGAGGTTATAAAAAGAATGTGACAGAAATAAGAAGTTGGTCAGCCATGTCTAGGTGGGTTTGGTTTCAGACATTTGTTAGGTGGGTCTTCGGGGGGAGTTCCCAGCAGGGCTGGTCATATTGTGGCTGGTCAGCATTAGGAGAGGTTCCAGATAGTATTAAAGAAGCCCATCCTCTTCTGATTCTGGAAACCTTGGCCCATGAACTGTTGGATGGTGTTATTAAATGGAGGCCAGTAATGGTTACAGAGATTGTGCTGCAGCCCTTCTCTAGTACACTGACTACTACACCTGGTAAATACATGGTAAAATAAATTTTCGGAACTGAGTTTCTTGGAAGATTTGGCTGTCCTTCATCTAGAAATAGGCTAAGAAGAGTTACAAGCTACAAGGTGTTAGCATATAGACACTACTAATACATTTATTAATGCATGCTGTGATGTGAAAGGAGGAAGTTGTGAACCTCACTACATCCTCCTACAGCAGCAGGAGTGTAGAATCAGAGGGATTACTCGTATCTAATTCAGAATGAAGGAAGGCAGTATGAAGTCTGCTTTGCTATTCAGCCTGGTAACTGACCCGTTGGTCTTGAAGCTAGAGTTTGAAGATATGAGGTTATAGTTTCCTCAGCTTTGAAGATGATCTGGGTGGGCCACTTACTACCAGTAATAGATGTCCTACAAGGAGTTTATTTATAACCTTTTCAAAAATCCTTGAAGAAGTCAAAGAGTTAGGACACTTGACATGTTTTTTTTTATGTCTCTGCAGGACTATCAATCTTACGATGCTGGAAAGATAGATAATTCTTTCAGACAGGACAGGCAACTTTATTGTGTCTGCTTAGCTGTAGTGACCTGTAAATACCTGAAATATTTTTTAATCTATCCGCTCTCTTTTTTTATTGTGCCTGGTTTCTGCATAATTTGAAGATTCTGTCTTTAGCTGAAATATTCATTGAGTGAACATTCAGTATTTTTTCTTGGTCTTTTAATACTGTTTGAAGTTCATTTTATTGAACTACGTCTTCTTCTACCATGTCTTCTCTGTATTACCTTTCTCATTCCTACTAAGTCATGCTTGATTTAATTTTTTCTTTCCTTATACAGCAAGAAGAGTTGATTTTAGCGTGTATCCTTTAAAGAAAATCTTCCTTCTGTTTCTTTCCCATTTTTTTGCTTTCAATATTCCTTTAACCTGTAATCAACTCAGTACACAGTATCACTGCTGTCAAGGGATTGTTTTCACTGTTGGAAAGTGTAACTTCTAACACAAGAGTGTCTGCAATGCAAATGTGTGTGCTTTTGCCGGTCAGAGATCTCAGAACAGGCTTAAATTTCAACCTCGAATTTCAGACTTTTGTTTGTTTTTTTTTTAAAAGCAGTTTCTGCACCAGCACATTTCTCAAGGTAAGTGAAGTTGGTCAGAAGTTAGAATTTTAAAACTCAAGTTCTGGGATTGTTTAGCTTGGAGAAGGCTCAAGAGGCATCTTATCAATGTGTATAAATGCCTGACGGTGAAAGAGTGAAGATTTGGCTAGGCTTATTTCAGTAGTACCCAATGAAAGGGCAAGAAGAAATGGCCAGAAACTGAAAACAAGGAAATTCTACTTAAACATTTAAATTTAATTTTAACTATAGTGGCAGTTGATCACTGGAGAATCACTGGAGTTGCTCAGAAATGGATGTGGAGTTTCTATTCCTGGAGATACTTCACAACCAGACTGGTCAGCCCTACAGCCCCTGTTGCAGTTGACCTTCCCCTGAGAAAGGTGGGTGGACTACACAACAGATGCCTTCCAACCTTAACCACTCTCCAATTCTGTGAAAATGAATTAGTGGTCAGTGTGTAGATGAGATGCTATAAATGCATTGGAAGAAACCATGTGAAGTGATTTGAGTAAATAGTGGACATTTGGTCTGGATCTTCTCTCTTTTGGTCTTAGTGTGGCCATCTATGTTTGTGAATTAATTCAGTGTAGGTAAATTTTGCATTGTGCACAGCTGCAAGTGGCTTCAGCAGAAGAGAAGACCCTTCTCATATCTTCTTTTCTTGTCAGAGTACTGACACTGAGAATGCAGTTCAGGCTATACACTGAATTGTTGTATCTCCAAGTTTATCTCAAAGCAGATTTGCCTCTGAGCTTCCTATCAATATAGTAATTCCTTACATATGACACATACCCCAGTGTCTCCTTTCTTCCAGAAGCCAACAGCAGGCAGTGGTGACTCAGCTTGTGTTGTCTGTATATGAATCTTGGTGTTTCATTCTGTGTATAAGCATAGATATCAAATTCTAACTTTCCCTGAATCTCCCAATGATAACTGCTAGAGTAGGAAACCCTTCTTTCTGTAGGTATGTAGGGTCTTACCTGCATGAATAATGACCCACTCTAGTTCAGTTAGTGTTAAGAAGCTCAGTCAGATATTTTATTGTTGTTTTAATAGGGCAGATATATCCAAATAAATTCTTTGGGAAATCCTGTGTGAATACACAGACAGAACTTGCTATAAAAAGCTTCTCAAGTTGATAAGGTGTGGTGATTTAGGCCGAATTGGCCAATCTGGATGACAGATGGCCCTTCCCCCCCAAAAAAAAGAGAGAGGAGAGGAAAAGATAAGGAGATGTAGAAGTTTAGAATTAACTAAACTACTTTAATGAAGTATTAATATTAGAATAATCAAAAAAAAGGAAATAATGAGATAGATACGATATATATAAAACTGTATCAAGCTTCCAGGATGATGTCACTGGCAGGCACTGGGGAAGTCCCAGACTAGACTCAGTGACGGATGGTAACTGGGTTCCAACTCTGGAGTCAGGAACACACGGATTGGTGTCAAAGGCAGATGAACAGACAGAGTCCTTTTTGAACATCGGCCATTGAAGAGAGTTCACCCTTTGATCCCTCAGCTTTTATACTGAGTGTGGGGCAGATGGGGTGGAACACCCCAGTCAATCAGTTTTGGGTCACCTGTCCCATCCGCTCCTCCCCACAGGTGTGACCCCTCTATGCTTTTCTGTTTCTGACCCTCCAAAGGGGCAAATAATGAAATTAGCTGACCTTGGTTGTCACAGCAATAAATATAAGCAAGAGCCTCCCTGCATACCATTCCTTGGCATGAAGTACAAACATTGGTCTTATCACTCTGAGAACAAGCAATTTTTTCCACAATGTGCTGATAATTTCAGAGAGTTAGAAGAGGTCTAGCTAAGATGTAAAATTACTGAACAGAAAGTTGGTTCTGTTTTAGTTCAAAACAGGATGTAAGGAAAGTGAACAGGACTGGGGAAAAAGTGGGGAAACAGTAATGCCTACTTCTTGGAGAAGTTATCCAAAAGCATAAATACAAAATTGAGGTGGAGTTAAAAGTCAGACTCTTTGGTAGCATAATATGATTTGGGGTTGTAACTGTCTTTACGCAAGGGATTTGCGCTATTAGATGACTTTGTTTTATAGTTTTGAAAGTAATAATAAGCTGTAATCCAATATTGTTTCTTAATAGCATGTTATTCTTGATGAACATCATTTGTGACTGGATATTGTAAAAAACCACTCATGCTTAATGTTGCAATTAGGTAGGTTCCCAATAGGATTTTTTTAAGTACTGAAACAGGCTAGATCCCTAAATCCTAATAATTTCAATGGAATTTTAATTTATATTTCTAAGGTACATAGATATTTTGATGTTTTTTGGGTTTTTTTAAAATATACTTCTAAAAACACTAACCTGCCTTTTGAAAATGTTCAGAGAGATTTCATTGCAATGCAAATCTACAAAATAAAGCATTCAGCTTTGATCAGACCGGGCAGTACATAACTTCTGAACCATGCTGCTTTTCACTTTTATAAGCATAGTATTATGCTGACCGTGAGCTGAATTAGCACATGGCCAGTCTGGCATTGAAGAGACGCTAAACAAAATCAACATAATGACTGTGTATTTGGACATTTGTTCTCTCTGCAGACATACCTACTGGGCTTTTCTGAAAATGTCATATGTGCACAAAGAATTATGCCTTAAATAAATCAACTATGTTTTTGTTGCAAGCCATTGGATCAGACTATGGCATTACCTTGAATCTGGATGGCTGGAAGCAATTGGGATGGAAGTTTAAATGTCAAGTGTGATGTTGCCATTTTATCTTCTGTGTTAAAAGATGCCTAAGAAAGGGCAGGGTGGACTGAAACACCTCACTGAGTACCACCTAAGCCAAATAATGTAAGGAAACAATTGAGAAGACAGAAGTCAAATCTATCTTCTAAAAGCAATCTCTGAGCTGAGTGGAAGTGAAAGTGAACTGTGCATCTTGAAACTGTAAACAGAAATGTCTTTACAGGGGAAGACAGATTATTTATATGATCTAAGAATGATGACTTCAAAAAATAGTAGCAGAATAGGATGCAAACTGTGTGGCTCCTTTGGCTAGGTATTAATATATTTAATTGATTTTGACAATAAATAACCAAGATGAGGCATCTCTGGGCTATGCCTGTCCTTACTAAGAGTCTTGTGTCCAAAATCCTACTGACACACACTAGGAAGAAGATGAACTAAAAGAGATGTCTGCTAGCAGGTGTGTATGTGTCCAGAGACAGGGACAAGTGCCAGACCTTTTTGGGTGCTGTGAGCAGAGGGAAGGGTATGGGTGGGAAGTCTGTAGTAATCGAGTGAAGGATTGTGAGGAAGAAAGAGGGTCTTTTTTTCCATTCTCCTCACCTTTCTGGACCCTCCCTGGCTCTTGCCAGTCTCTCCACTGAGATCAAACACCCTTCTTCTCCCAAACTCCTTCTGGGCAGACCCTTTCAGATGGCTATGAACTGCATCCTAGAGTTCAGTTTAGGTATGATAACCAGGGCAGCAGCCCTTTCTGAATCCCACCTGAGGCTGGGTCAATGCTGACAGCTTAGCCTCACAAATCCTGCAGGGGGAGTTTCCTTCTCCCTCTTGTGCTTGTAAGGTACTTTAGGTGTCTAGATATGGTTACTAAAACACATTTAAAAAATCATTAATAGAGAACAGAAATTTATCTTGCTTACTGGAAGCCCTTTGACTAAAGCATAGTTGTCATATATAGCAGCTTCACTTCTTTTGGAGTCAGTGGAAGACTCCAAAGAACAATTCAGTCCCTCTGAGAATTAATGTAAAAATCTCTGCCACTGCCTACTCAAAGATAGTAGTGATAATTTCAGCCTCCTCTTTCTTCCAGTGAGTCTCCTCTTTCTTCCAGTGATGGTAGCTTTAATTCTTTCTCTCCTATAGGTCTTTGTTTGTTAGAAGTGTTCTGTGATGCTTGAAATGCCAGAGCTAGTGGGAGGCATCCCTGCCTATGGCAGGGGGGTTGGAACTAGATGATCTTTAAGGTCCCTTCCAACCTGAACCATTCTATGATTCTATGAAATATGATAGTGTGGGAAATAGATGCTTTATGGTTCCTTCTCTGATGGGTGTCCCAGTAACTGCTGTTCAAAAGGAGACTGGACTGGGTAGTCAAGGTGACTTCCCCAGGCATTCATGCAGAAATCTCTGTCTCCTTCAGAACATCAGGAACTGTGGTATACGAAAGATATAATAATTATTTTAAAAAAGTGATAGCAGTATCTGATTAACTTCTCTTTGTCTCAGCTACTAGGAGGAATAGCTGGAGGGACTTTTAAGAATTTTGGGGTTTTTTTTATTTGTTTCAGCTTGGTGTCTCTGACTGCATTCTTTCTTTGACATTCCCTTTTTTTTTTTTTTTGGCAGTCTTCAGCAATATTTGTAGGAGTAGGAATGTGGCATCATAGCATACTGAAAGCTTTATATCGTGTTTCTGAAGGAGGTTACTGAATTTCATTAGGGAAAGTCAACGGAATTTTTAACTACATTCAGTGCTTTAAAATTAATGCAATTAGCTCCTGTCTACAGAAATGTATTTAATCTCAAACCAGTTTTCATCGAATCATAGAATGGTTTGGGTTGGAAGGGACCTTAAAGATCACTGAGTTCCAACCCCCCTGCCATGGGCAGGGACACCTCCCACTAGACCAAGTTGCTCAAAGCCCCATCCAGCCTGGCCTGGAACACTTCCCGGGATGGGGCATCCACAACTTCTCTGGGCAATCTGTTCCAGTGTCTCACCGCCCTTATAGTGAAAAATTTCTTCCTAATATCTAATCTAAATCTACACTCTTCCATTTTGAAGCCATTACTCCTTGTCCTGTCTCTACACTCCCTGATAAAGAGTCCCTCCCCATATCTCCTGTAGGTCCCCTTCAGGTACCGAAATGCCACTATGAGGTCTCCCTGAAGCCTTCTCTTCTCAAGGCTGAATAAGCTGAGCTGTCTCAGTCTGTCTTCATAGGAGAGGTGCTCCAGCCCTCTGATCATCTTTGCGGCCCTCCTCTGGACCCGTTCTAACAGGTCCATGTCTTTCCTGAGCTGCTTGCCCCAGAGCTGGATGCAGTACTCCATGTGGGAGTAGTACAGCAGCACAGAGTAGAGGGGCAGAATCACCTCCCTTGATGTGCTGGTTTTGAGGTAAGCAGTTTCAAAAATCTTTTAATGTTGTAGTTATTGTTTCCCGTGGAAGACAGATTAGTTGTTATGGTATATAATGTTGTTGGCAGAAGGGGAGGAGTCGTCACAGGAGGAGAGAGAATGAACAAATGGAGTACAGTGTTGAAGTCTAAGGGCATGCAGTGTTGGGATAGGTGACAGAAGATTCAAAAGAGCCTGACAATATTTCCATAGAGCTTTTACTGCTAAATTTCAATGATTTGCTAACACTTCATAATCACTTTTCCCAGTGTTGCTTAAATTCAAAACTTGCTTGCTGTTGTTTAAAGCTAATGTGGATTCCTCATTATGTATTTCATGGAGAAAAGGTGTGGCCTTTTAAATTCAGGTGCTGTCCTTTATGCTACGTAAAGATTAGAATGGAAGAAGTGTTTGCAGCATGATTTTCAAATGAGTACCTAATGGAAGCAAAGAGCTTCTCTGAGCGAGACAAGTGATTTTTCCTTCAACACCCACTCATTTCACTGTCTTCTGGGGGAAAAGAAAATTAAACGTAAAGTGGAATAGGAAAGTGCTTATTTTGAGTACTCTAAAGAGAACCAAGGAGCTCGTTTGCAGATGGAGTTTAACCTTATGTTCCTTACTTCACTGTCACTCCATTTTTACTGTGAAGCTGTTCTGAGAAGCTTCTGCTGCATTTAATATTATGGAAATTGTACTTTCAGTTGCACTGATATAAATTTGGAGTTACTCTATTGAAGCTTTTGCTAGACTAACAATTGTAATCCTTGGCTGCTGTGTTACTATATATGAATGTATGAAGCCTAATACTTATTGACTTCTGTAAGCCAAAATAATTCCGGGAATGAGGAAACACTGCCTTTTTTGTCAAGAAATGTCAATGAAGACAAGGGGATTTTTGTACTTCCTGGAAGAATAGGGTTAAAGCTGAAAAAAAAAAAAAAAAAGAACAGAAGTGAGAACTATTAAACAAACTAGGAAGAAATGGCAAAAAAAGCCAGTGTGCAATAAAATATGGGGGAGGGTGCAGAACCACATGATTCCATGCTTAACCATACTTAGAACTAGCAACCCATATATCAATTTCCACACACCCCCTGCCTTTTTTAATATATATATATATTATCAAAGATATATATGAGGAAATACTTGCTAACAGAGCTTCATAAAATTTGCTAGTGGCAGCTCTATGGAGTCTGTTTTCTAGGAAGTGCTTCAGAATCAATTTTGTGTATTTCCAAATGGGATTGCTCTGGAGACTAGGATCTGGCCTATACTTATGACTAGAGATGGCTGCTGGTTACAGCAGTAGAAGGAATAAAGTATTAATTTAATATTCATGTTTGGCTTCTAAAAAACGGGACCTAATTGCTTTGTGTTCACAAACAAACAACCCCAAACCAACAGAAACCTACCCCAAGAAGAGAAGCCTAAGGAAAAGAATAATAAATCAAACACAGCCAACATCAGGTTGTAAATTTGCTAGTTCACTTTGTCTTGAAAATTAACATATTCTGTCATCAGGTGCTTGTAAGGAAAGGTTAAAATGAGATTGGAATGGAACGAAACTTTGAATTTAGCCCTGCTTTAAGTAGGAGGTTGGACTAGATCACTTCCAGCAGTCCCTTCCAATCTAAATACTTCTGTACTTCTACAAAGGGAAAAAGAAGGAAAGCAATGCTAACTTGCTGGTCTCATGAGTGATACCTGTCTCATGTTACTTCTCAGAGAATGTAGTCTGAAAGAATGTCATTGAGGTTTTTTACTTCTTAGTTTATGTTGTAAGCTTGCATTGTGTGTATGGTGGTTTGCATTGTGATTTCCTAGAGGATTTATCTGAAGGCATTTCTGCCATAGGACTGTAAAGTTATATAAATTATGTAAAGCTATCAGGTGATAACAGTATTTTTAGGGGAAATTTGCTTTATTAGTAATCGGGACTGAATATTTTTATAATTGCTAATTTTGAAAATTTGCACCAGAAGATGACCTATTCAATATGTGCTTGGGGTAAGCAGTTGTTCCTCTTTAAAAGAAGTTTTAGTCACCCTCTCAGGAAGGAAAACTAATCTAGTCTGATTTAGACAGCCAGTCACGCAAAGGGCGCGCGGGAAAAAACACAGTCCAAAATGTACTTTCTGAAAAGAGCCCCATGTACTGAAATCATTTGGGATCAGCTTTCAGATGTTTCATAAGCAAAACCAAGGTTTAACTTCACCAAATAAATGCTTCATAATGAATAATGCACCCAGCTGTAGCTGTAAATGCGTTTGCCCAACTGCTTAACTATTCATCCTTTTGACCAAGGTTTATGGTGGTGTGAAATGAAGCTTATCTTTGCAAATATGGAATGTATAGTAAAATTATCCCCTTTTGTGAAATTGAAGGAATAAGCTTCTGATGGGTGTTTATGTACTGTGCTAACAGATTATAGAAGATTAAAAGGAAATTTTAATGAAGTGAAAAGCAGCCCTTGCAGCTTCTAACCCTCATGATTAGAGGAGCAGAAGCTAGGGGATTTAGGAGGGTTTAGCAAGATGAGGTTGATGGGGTAGGGAGATTACGACCTGCAATTGGAACCAGTTGCTTGTCTAACTCATGTTTCCTTAGATAATGCATTTGCAGCTCCAGTTCTTTCAAGAACAATGAGGGTGAGAATAGCAGAAGAAATGTAGGCTTACAATATCTTGAGGCCTATTTTTATTAATAAAATAACCAAACACAGAAGTCAAATAGAGAGTCAAAACAGTGCCACACAGCAAAACAGAAGAATACAGCATTTACTTATATGTAAAGGGGGCATTGCAAGTCATAGGCTAATGCAATTGTTTTCTATATTCTTATAACAAAAATCACAGAAAAGAGGCTTAAGAAAATGCTTGGCATTATAACCTGAACTCTTCATCATGTTTTAAATATGTTGTTATGACAGAAAAGAAACTTAGACTGTAATACAAATGTAAGTTGTTGTATAAATTATTCAAAAGCAAATATTTGGTTTAGACCACAAATTATGTAGAATATATATTACAGAATACTAAAAACATATGAAAATCCAAAAGGATATTGACAAGCAGCATTCATAGTTACTAATGAAAGTCAAAAAAGGGTTAAAGTGTTACTGCTAAGATGCAGTTATAAAACTGCTGAAGGACTACAACAGCTGACTACAGATCAGAATTATTTTGCTTCCCTTTGTTGTAGGCATTATGCCACTCATCATCCATCTAAAGTGAACTCAAGTACTGGGCAAATGTTGGTTTTGCAAGTGGACTTGTTTTCTGTCCTTACAAAATGCCTTAGACAGCAGTGCCCCAAAACAACTGGACGTCCTCTAGCATCAGCGGAGCCTCCCTTTTTGCTGCAGTCTTGAGTTGTCCTGGGCTAAGAGCTCTGTGGAGAAATTTTTGACATGGCACTTTTTAATCTGCATGTTAAATCTGCATACTTTCCTGGAGACGGGATCGATGAAATTATGATATCATGCACTCACACAATCATACAATTTCAGAACCGTTACTTTCTTTTTTGAATGATTGCAGCTGTTATTTTATAAATTTTCTCATTTCATACTCTGTCTCAGTAAAATCTATTCTTCAAATTCTAAACAAGAAAAAACATTTATCAAGCAGAGTTTAGAGAGCCTCTTAGGTTTTTACATTTGAAACAGTCATTAGAAGCACTCTTAAAAAGCAAAGCATTAGAACTACAGCAGACAATTTGTTTTACTCTGGCACATGGAATGAGCATTATAAACCTGTTTGGACATCTTCATAAGCTCTTCTAGACCCTCAAAGTGGCAAGGTACCTATGGCTTTAGGCATCTTTAGATACCTAAGTCATTAGGTATATGTCACTAGAATTCTTAATTCTCAACTCAGTTGATAATAATATTATATCATTTGTGTATCTGCCATTCAAGAAGTACAAAGCTATCTACGGACAGGTGTTGTTCATGCAGACCACTTGGAACTGTTTCTAAACCCAGAGTCTCAGAGGCTACCCTCAGCGATTCTCAGATGAGACATTCCCTGGTCTGTCATGCATATGAAGACAATCCTGCAGAGATGCAATAAAGCAGAAGTGACCTTCAGAAAGGTGGTCAAAAGTGGCTAAGGAGTTGTCCTAGAATGCAGAGGGCCATAGCTGAAATTCCTGCTTGTCTGGGTTTGCAGAAGGGATTTAAATCCCTGTTTCCCAAAACCTAGAAAGTTTCTTAATCACTGGAATTTAGATTTTGTTTTGCCCAGTTAATAATTTTAAAAAGTTAGAAGAGGAACTTGAGTGATCTCCTTTGGTGGCAAGAAGACTTGCCTGGGATAGACATTCAAGGCACCAGTTTGGAGTAGGTATATCAGATATGGAAATTAAGATAGTCTTGCCATGGTCCAGTAAGGGCACTACTCTTTGAGATGATGGATATTTGTGATGATCTCTCTTCTTAATTTTGGAAGATGGGTACATAATTTCAGGATTGAAGAGACTGATTAACAGCAGATGATGTTAGGGTAACAGTGGGACCTCCTTGTGGCCGGATCATGTTTGTAAGTAACAACATGCCACATTTTTCCTCATTGTTTCACTCCTGGCTATCTTAGATGGCTTCAAATCATCTAGAGTCAAATTCCTGTTTTTGCTGAACTTAGACTGAAGCTGTACATCTGAACACACCTTTTGAATTAGAAGCTTAGCAATAAACTTCGGAAATCTCCACTGTTCCAACTTCTACAAAAGCACTGGGAATCTGTTTTTTAGCACCTGAGACAACTATATTGTATTTCCTGGGACCATGTCTAGTGTAAATGTCAAATAATGAACACTAAACTATTTCTTAAGATAAATCTACAGACTGCTGAAAATACAGTTTTCAAATCTGCTTTTGCAAGATTGGAAGAGTGCAAGGAAATTGGTCTATAGCTTAGTGCTGGAGGGAGTTATATAGCTCAGGTTATAATTTCTGTAGATTGACACTCCAGTGAATTATTTGTCTATTGACTTTTGAAAAGGGACCTCCCTGTGGAGTGGGGAAATATGTCATTTTCACTCATCAAGCTGAAATTTGGCAATCCAGCACAAGGAAGAAATAAATAAGTTTGAACTAATAGGAACCAATTTTAGGACTATGATTTGACCAAATGATTACTATAGCCAATTTTCTGTGAACTTTAAGCTTCAAAGGAAAATTATATGTCCACATTTGCTTGAGGGAAGTGTAGTTCAGACAACATTGCTGACCTGAAGAAAGGTCCAGAAACTTGACTGATTTTGTTCTGTGTCAGTTGCTCTAAGCAAAGATACTGTGTCTCTACAAACTTGCCTGGCTCACATTCTTAACACATTCTGGGTGAAGCAACATTATTATATTAAGATATATTCCTGTATGTAAAATACACTTCTTCAAGTAATGGAGATCACATTAATAACTATGATATTCTCTGCATTTCAGTCCTAGAAGAATCAGTATGAATGAGCTTGCACTGATTTTCATGAATTCAGAGGGTTATTACAACTAGTACTGGAGCTAACTAGTTCAGTATTTTGTTGGAGTCTGTACGTTATATTACGTATGTTTTACAGATGTTTATATAAAGTGAAAGACTTTCCATCTCTGCCTCCTGATTTCACAGTGTTATACTTAAGCATTAACAGCTACTAATAAAGCTTGTTTCAGTGGAGTTCCCTATTTTCATATACACAGAATCACAGAATCACAGAATGGTAGGGGTTGGAAGGGACCTTCGGAGTTCATGTAGTCCAGCCCCCCTGCCAGAATAGGTTCACCTACATCAGGTTGCACAGGAACGTGTCCATGTTGGTTTTGAATATCTCTAGAGAAGGTGACTCCACGCCCTCTATGGGCAGCCTGTTCCAGTGCGTTGGCACCCCCAAAGAAGTTTATTGTCATGTTGAGATGGAATTTCCTGTGTTCCAGCTTGTGGCCTATTGCTGGGCACCACTGAAGAATCTGGCCCCATCTTCTTGACAACTGCCTTTTAGATATTTATCAGCATTGAGGAGATCCCCTCTGAGGCTTCTTCAGGCTAAACAGACCCAGGTGTCTTAGCCTTTCCTCATAAGAGAGATGCTCCAGTCCACTGATCATCTTCAGAGCTATTTGCTGGACTCTTTCCAGTAGTTCCTGGTCTTTCATGAGCTGGGGAGCCTGGAACTGGACACAGGACTTCAGATGTGGCCTCACCAGGGCAGGGTAGAGCAGGAAGATAACCTCCCTTGACCTGCTGGCCATGACCTTTTTAAAGCACCCCAGGAGACGGTTGGCCTTCTTGGCTAATGGAATTTCACATAATCATAAAACTTGACACATACTTTTAGCTTGTGAATACTGAAGATAAGGAACATAATGTGCTGGTTAAGGCAATAGCAAAAATAATTTGTAGTCCTGTCTGCTCAAGGCAAAAATGAGGTTACCTTTGTCAACTTCTTTTCTATGAGACAGCTACATTTATAGGATATAATGGTAGGAGCGGGCTTCTAGAATAAGTCAGTGCAATATTCTGAAAAACTGTGCTGCAGAAGACAATTGTACCTTATGAAGATTCACCTGTAGATGTTTCATTTTTCTCTCTTTATCTTTCTGTGTTTTGTTTTTGGTTTTTTTTTTTTTTGTGAGGCTAGCTTTGACTTTGTAAATTGGATAACCATGGAATCTTGTTGAAAATGTTGCACTAGGTCTCTTGTTTAGACACTTAAATTTTTTTTTGGTTTTTTGTAACCCTTCCACTGCGCCAGATGTGTGCCCAGACTTCTCTGTTTTTTGTGAACTTTTGTACAGTTTCTGAGATAAAGATGAGCTATTGGCATTCTTTTCTTCCTTGCTTCTAATCTGTGAAGTGTGAAAGGAACTTTTCCTTAACAATGCACAGCTCAGAATCACAGAATCACAGAAACCTTTAAGATCATCTAGTCCAACCATCAAAACAAAACAAAACACAACAGAAAAACAAAAAACAAACCAAACAAAACACACACACAAACACTAAACCATATTCCTGAGTACCATGTCAATTTGTCTTTTGAGTATCTCCGGAGATGGTGCCTTAATCACTTCCCTGGGCAGCCCATTCCAATGCCTGATAACCCTTTCAGTGAAGAAATTTTTCCTGATATCCAACCTGAACCTCCCCTGGCACAACTTGAGGCTGTTTCCTCTTGTCCTATCGCCTGTAACTTGGGAGAAGAGACCGACCCCCAACTCTCTACAACCTCCTTTCAGGTAGTTATAGAGAACAATAAGGTCTCCCCTCAGCCTCCTCTTCTCCAGGCTGAACAACCCCAGCTCCCTCAGACTCTCCTCATAAGACTTATTCTCCAGACCCCTCACCAGCTTCCTTGCCCTTCTCTGGACCCACTCCAGCACCTTGATGTCTTTTTTGTGGTAAGGGGCCCAAAACTGGACCCAGTACCCAAGGTGAGGCCTCACCAGTGCTGAGTACAGGGGGATGATCACCTCTCGGGTCCTACTCACCACGCTGTTCCTGATACAGACCAGGATGCTGTTGGCCTTCTTGGCCACCTGGGCACCCTGCTGGCTCACATTCAGCCAACAGTTGACCAACACTCCCAGGTCCTTTTCTGTTGGGCAGCTCTCCAGCCACTCTGCCCCAAGCCTGTAGCACTGCATGGGGTTGTTGTGACCTAAGTGCACTTGGCCTTATTGAAACTCATCCTGTTGGTCTCAGCCCGTCGATCCAGCCTGTCCAGATGCCTCTTCAAGGCCTTTCTGCCCTCCAGCAGGTCAACACTCCCACCCAACTTGGTGTCATCTGCAGATTTACTGAGGGTGCACTCGATCCCCTCATCCAGATCATTTATAAAGATGTTAATGAGAACTAGCCCCAGTACTGAGCCCATACTACTATGACTTGAATGACTTTGATGATCATTTCATTCACAACTGTATGGATGGTGATCTGATATTCTGAAATAAGTTCACGTCTTGCTGCTGCTGTCTCCTACATATCTTACATACAGTTAATTATCCTTCTGACTTGTTCATTTTCCTGTAGTTTCCCTCTCGGCATACCCTATTAGCATAAGAACTACAAAATATTTGTTTTAGTCACCCATGAAGTATATCATGCTTTGAGGTTCAAACTGTGACTTCTAATATGAACAGTTTATAAAGAAGTTTTAAAAAGAAATTATAGGCTGAGTTTTAAGCCAGTGAAGCCATTACATTTGGACACATTGCTATATATCTTGTTGGGATGTTTCACAGTGGATGAAAGGTCAGTTGCAAAATCTGCAGTGGAGCTGGCATTTTTCATCTCTGCCCCTATCTGCACAGCACTTTAAACAAGGAAGAACCTTTGTCTGTTATGTAATCAGCAGTAAAATCAAATGGGAAAATCCTCTCTAAATATTTTTTATTTAAAAATATGTAAAGATATCACTGCAAATTATGTCACAATAATTTCTCATTTATAATAAGAACAATATAATAAGATTCTTTTCATGGTAATGAGCAGTTTGCACCTGATATTCAAGTTCAGATGTGTGTTAAGATGTTGGTGGAGCTAGACTCCATCAGACCATTATGGCTTACTCTTAGAGCTTGGTGAACTTCTAGCAGCATTTTAAATAAATAAAAAAGTAACTTGTGAAGCTGGAGTGCTCAGCATTTAGAGGAGTGTGTGAGCTGTGGCTTTGTGTCTCAGACACCAAAGATTTAGGCTCATCAACACTAAAATAGTCCGGCTGGTGGTCTTGCCTTCATGCAGTGGTGCTTTTTACTGACGTTACTGAAAAAGAGAGAACATCTGTGGCCATTTCATATGTGTAGGAAATCTATAGATGATAGGGTGTATTTATTCTTTTTTTTTTTTTTTTTGAAAAATAGAGAGGATGCTAATTTGGGGCTTTCTCATGAAATACAGTTTCAAATCGAGAGCATCTTTCCTTTTCCTCCTGACCCATTTTTCTTGATGATATGTGGTTGTTGCTGTCTGGGAGAAATGGATGTAATAAAACTTCTAAAGCAGCTAAAAACACTAGGATGCCAATTAACCTTTCACGACATTTATATTGTGTTTTTGTAGATGTTACCATCCTGATTTAGGAATGGAGCAAGTAATGAAGCTGTTTGGATAGGTTGACAACACTAATTCATAAAACAAAACTTCTTAGGTGGAATTAGGCCATTGGGAGAGATGGTTTTACATCTTGGAAAGAATAGTTTTATTATTGGTTAGCATACAGTGTCTAAAATAATCTGCAGCCTGATTTTGACCTGTATAGAGCGGCTTGGTTCATTTTGACTACTTGAACTAATATCAACAAAAGAAAAAGAAAACAAAAGAAAATTGAATGCTGTTTTTTTTTTTTTTCTTATAGTGAAGGAGAGGTGGGAATACATCAGAAGCATTCATCTTTTCCGACCTTAGCCCTGTAGTTCAGAAGGGATGGAGGCAAAAGAAAGAAGCTGAAATTATATTAGTAATTTCAATAAACTTTATTCCTTTTCTTTCATCTAACATTATGTGTACAGTAGTTGCAATTTATAGATAACTCCATGCAGCATAAAAAGAAGCAAAAGTCATTATTTGCTCAGCTCTAGTTATGCAATTGTTCATGATGATGGGTATTATGAGGACAGTGATATATTAGATCCAGGAATTGTGTCCTATAGCAAAACTGCAATCAGCCACTGTGCAAGCTGTTCAAAGGTGCACAGGATTACCATTCAAAATTACTGCATGAGCCTCTCCAGAGCAGATTTCATGTTTGTGCTCAAATTAGAGAGGGAAGGTTAGTGCTCAGTGTTTGCCACCAGAGGTCTTCAAAGAACATATTATAGATGTTATTGCAGTGGCTGAAAATGAGATGTACATCTTACAGTCACCACTGACAGGAGTTGTTGGGAGTAATTTAGTCAAGTACTTCAAGTCATTATTTGTCTGAGACACAGAATTTGTGCGTGACAGAATTGCTGCTGCAAAGTAGGAACATCTCTGCTTGCTTTGCATGTCTGTCTGTCTGGGTCGTTTTCTATTCCCCAGCTTGATGAGGTAGAGATTTTGATAGTGATGAGTTAACAAGACTTTCTGATTATTTCTTGAACATATGTAAACAGAAGGAAGATTTCAGTAAGCAAAATTTTGTATTCTCTCAGGGTCCAGCTGAGGGATGCTGTGGGCAGGAACGGGTGGAGAGGATGGAGCTGATGGCCCTGCAGGAAGGAATCTTCCCTTGTGGAGGAGGGTCTCCCAGATGGGCCCTCGTGCATGGACAGCAGGACCTCTTGCTCACAGCTCCCTCAGTGCTGAGGCTCTGCACCAGGCAAGCTTTTCCTCCCCTTGAGCTGGGGCCTCCTCTCTAGGTTATGATGCACAGGATGGTATTTTGGATCTGCCTTCCTGAATGCTATAGGACAAGCATATTTCTTGGGCTCCCTTTATACCTTTGTATCTTTCTCCCAAAGGAGGAAAAAATATTTCTGGGAAAGTAATTAATTTTCAAAAACTAGATTTTTCCAGTTTCATTGGCTTTGTTTTAGAGTGTGGTGACTTTTTACACTATGATAATGCAAGGGAGAGACAATTATGTTTCTGTTATGGGATAAATTCCCAGTAAGTCTGTAGGTCTTTTAAGCTCATCTGAATAAAGTCAATACACCAACTGAAAGAAAGCATTAGAACATGTAAAGATGTATTGGTTATCAGGTACTGGTAAAATATAAGTCATTTTCATAAATGGAGGCTCTGATGGATTTATTTATGGTTTCAGATTTTTCACTCAACAGGGAATTAAGAAGGGAGTGTGATGTCAGGGGAGGTTGTGTGGGGAGGGCCTGGTCGGGAATGTCAAGTTCAAGGGTAGCCTTGGCTGCAGTGATCACAAGATGATAGAATTCAAGATTCATAAGTCAGCAAGGAGGGTGTGCAGCAAGCTGGCTACCCTGGACTTCAGAAGAGCAGACTTTGGTCTCCTGAGAGATCTGATTGGCAAGGTAGAGTGGAAAAAAGAACTGGAAGGGAGAGGGGCCCAAGAAAGCTGGGTGGTAATCAAGGATTGCCTCCTCCAAGCTCAGGAGAGGTGCATCCGAAAAAAACAGAAGTCAGGCAAAATAGCCAGCAGGCCTGCGTGGATGAGCAAAGAAATGCTGGACACAGTCAGGACCAAAAAGTTGGCCTACAGAGGGTGGAAACAGGGAAGGGTAGACTGGGCAGAATACAGAGAAACTGTCCGAGTCACAAGAAACCAGATCAGGCAAGCAAAAGCCCAGGCAGAACGAAATCTAGCCAGGAATGTGAAAGATAATAAAAAGAACTTCTATAGATATATCAGGGATATACCCGGAGAGGGACTCTTTGACAGGAAGAGCAGTGACAGGACAAGAGGCAATGGTTTTAAATTGGAAGAGATTTAGACTAGATACCAGAAAGAAATTCTTTACTGTGTGGGTGGTAAGACACTGGCACAGGTTGCCCAGGGAAGTTGTGGATACCCCATCCCTGGAAGTGTTCAAGGCCAAGCTGGATGGGGCTTTGAGCAACCTGGTCTAGTGGGAGGTGTCCCTGCCCATGGCAAAGGGGTTGGAACTCAATGATCTTTAAGGTCCCTTCCAACTCTAACCATTCTATGATTCTATGATTCTATGTTTCTGTTCTCCCTTTACTATATTTGTAGCTGAAAATGGCCATTATTTTGGCTGGGAATACTGTAGGGCATGGCTTAGAGTTTATTAGAGTGACAATGGAGCCTAGATACTGCTGTGCCCAGTGATGTAGATATCCTGAAGGAGAGGAGAGCTGCAATGTTGGGCTTCAGTCCTTTTACAGATGAGAACAACTTTCTCCTTACATCTCCCACCTTCCAATGCCTGCTTGATCTTGTTAAAGACAGAGAAATATCACACGTGGTGGTGGGCCCACCATAAGGAAGAATTTTTAGCAACATGGAATGAAATAAGAGGAAATGCAAGACAGATGAAATCTTCTAGTTTCATTGAAACCCCTATTTGACTGGCTCTAGTCAGTGTTCCCTCTGCCATCTGGGGATTGTTAAACATGTCCGGGCATAGGGCATAGGGTAGTCTCTATTCTTGTAAGGGCCTTCTGTTTTAATTTTGTTAGAGAAACACTATTCTAAGCCAGCACTTTACAAATATATGGTTTTGGTTTCATATAAGAACTTGATACCATCACAGTATGACAATTTTACTGGCTATATTAGGGAATTTGGGAACTTTTATATGCCACTTACATGGGTTGATGCTAGTACAATGAAAGTCTTAGAGGAAGCATCACCCTCCAGCTATAGAACTGTCACATTCTGGATTTGGATGTGATCCCTGATAAAGAGAAAAGCCAAGAAAGCTGTCATACTGTGGCTGAAATTTTTGGGAACAGTTTTCAATGTAAGTTTGGGCAGAGTTCCTCACAGACCAGACAGTTCATGAAGATACTAAGCATATTTCACCTCATCCGTGACTGACTCCCTGGAGACAGAAAAACATTACAAAACCAAACCATTTTCCATTTAGTGCCACATAATGAGAGACGTGATAAATGTTGTACAAATTCATTTTTGTTGTTTCAAAAAGTAAAATCAAGAATGGTTATTTTGAGAAGAGAATTGGTCATTATTCAGGAGCAAATCTGAGACTTCTGTATTGTTTAAAATTTCATGTTGCATTGGTGAAGTCCTTTCTTCTTGTGGAACACACTTTAAGATAGCTTGGTAAGACCATTCCTTAGCTTGCTCTGCCAAGAAAAACCCAGTTCTATCTCTGATATGGTGAATGAAATCTCAGATCTACTAATACCAGAGCCATATTATGCAAATCTGTCTTCTGAGCAGATCTAGTCTGTCCACATAGGACTTATGAGTAACAATCAAACACTTGTTACAGATATTTTCAGACAAGTGTGACTGCTAAAAGTTCTCAGAAATCCTCAAAATTTACAATAGCTTTTAATTGCATTTTACTGGCATGCTAGAAGAAAATACCAGTTCAACTTGCCTATACTAGTACTGCTGAAAAAAATCTGGGTCTTCATGCTTTTTTTGGTCATGGTTTCTGTTATATACATCAGTAGAAACAGTAAGTAAACGGTATACTAAAATTGGGTTCAGGAAATTGTAAAAAATATTCACATCTGAATAAAAAAACATTTGTTAAAAGGAAAGGCTGCAGAATGTCAGGTTTTAGATGTATCTGACTTGGAAGGAACTCTTAATACAGCTTTGTAATCATGCAATTAGGAAAGAAACACACAAACACAGTAGATACTAAAAAAAATAAATAGGTTGAAGCAAGTCATATCTTTCTTTCTTTCTGTTCTTGACTGTAAAAGAGTTGGCTGCTGGGTGTAAGGAAGGAAGGAAGGAAGACAGTCTGAAATATGTTATTTTCCCCCAGTGTTAGCCTCTAGAAACCAGGCTTATGTGCTTGTAGTTTATATGTGTGTCCAGATACTACAGACATGAAAGGGCTGAACTATGGAACACAATTAAGTTAGTTCAACTCCTGGGAAAACAGGAAGTTCAGGAAAAGACAGAGACAGTATAAGTGTAAGAGCTGAATAAAAATTTTCAGAATTAGTGTGTTGTTAGGAAAGACCAGTCTTAGGAATAGCCCAGATCTTTAATGGGAATGTCTTAGACACCCAAATCAATCATCAATCAAATTCAAAGCATAATCTGTATTTAATTAAGCATTGATAGTTCAGATTCTTAAGGAATTCTTTAGTTTTGTCTGAATAACAGATAATAATCAATTTGTCTTCCTTTATGGACAGAGAGATATAAATTCAAGAAACTACTGTAGTCTCATATGATGTGAAAGTATGCAAATTGTGTGCCATGTTTTGAACACTAATACATAGCCATGGGAGTCCAACAAAGCATGACATCCTTGGGACTGTGGTCCTCTCTCTGAGGATTGATGCGCAGGTTAAATGCTTATATATAAGAGATGCTGATAAGTGACTGCGTACAGTTTCATGTGTCCATTTGATTAAGAAATTACATTTTAGTTTTGAATAAGGAAGAACACTCTGAATAGAAGAAAAAGTTATTAATAATATACATTTCTTCCATAGAGTGAGGAAATCTTATTCTTAAAATGAGTTCAGGGGTTTTACCCTCCTTCTGTAGGGAAGCAGTTTTAGAACATATTTCTTCTTCAAGAACCTTGCTTTCATTTTAAGACTTAATTTATGCACAGTTAGTTTATGCAGATTTATTCCATTGCAGGGTATGATCTTGTAAAATGCAGAGTGCTGCCTGTGAGCAGCCAGGCAGGTCCAACTTCCCTAACTGAATTATGTCCAAAGAAGAACCGAATACAGAAATGGAAGAAGAATCTGATTGGCAAAGAAAGGTATAGCTCAGGGTAGGAACAGGTAGGAATAAAACGTAGGAATGAAATGAGGCTTGTGAGAAATTAAACTAAGTTAAGCCTGACAAAGGAAACAAGCAAATGGTAATTATTTTTTTTTTTTTCTCATGCATGCATCGAAAGACAACAAGGAAAAAGAAGTGAGACTATTGGGACGCAAGGATGGGCCAAGACTAAAGACACTCTGGACAGGCAAAAGTACTTGAATACCGTTCTTTGCAAAAAGGAATCTGATCAAATATTAAGATGGACTAGTAAAGGACGTGGAGGAGGGCATGAATTTTAACAGTATGTGAGGGAAAGAGGCTTCAACTGCCTGAGGAGAAGGAGGGAACCTGATTAGGTCCATCCCTCAGAAGTAAGGGATGTTGGATTGTTTTTGGCAGCATTATTGTGGTCTAGCACCCCAGGGCTAAAAAATGGAGTATCCAAATAAAAGTGAAGTATTGAGAAGTGGTTTAGGTAATTACAGACTTGTTATATTATTTCAATATTACCTTTTAAGAAAAATTTTGAAGGGGACAGTGGTTGAACACAGATTGATCATAATTCACCACGTTTCTGTTTTCCAAAAAGGTAGATCGCATTGTACTAGCTTAGTGGTTTTCATGTTGAAATGATTCACTGAAAACAAGAAGCCTGCCTATATTTCACTGAAGTGTTTGATATAGTAACAGCTATGGTATTATTAATTAAGATAGAGGAGAAGGAAGTTAGTGTAGGAATTGTAAGACTTAGGCTTAAGTTAGCATTGCTAAAAATGAGCCTAATGTGCTGATAGGATCTCTGAAATGAATATTTGGTATGAAAGACTTTCTCAAAGGATGAATCTTATGGTCAGTGTCATTTAGTGTTTTCCTTAATGATAAACATTGATGGGCAGAAGTATTCTAATAATTTTTTGCGACAAAATTGGGAGGAAATACCATTATAAAAATCAGTATATGACACAGGAAATAGTTATTATATTTGAGTATTGGAGTTCCAAAAATAAAACAAATTTTATTAATATGGTTTGCAAGGTTGCACACATAGGTGATACCATAATCTGGGGTCCCATTAGCTAGACAGAAAAAAATATGATATGTCGGTTAATTATATAGTGGCTGTAAGACAGCAGTTGGCTATTGCTTTTGGGGGGAGAAAACAACAAAAAAGAGGGAAACATGAACATAAAATATATAGCAAGCTGTCTTTATATATAAAGAAGGTGAAAGTGATTGACACTTTATTAACCGGAATGCCCAAGCCAAGCAATAGTTTTTTGGAAGACTGTGCTGTTCAATCACCACTGTTTGGAATGTATGGTCACAACCTGGAGCAAGTGCAGAAAATGTCTCCTAAGGTGGTCACGGGAACAGAGAAGAAACTCAAGGATTTTGTTTAAACTGTGAAAACAAAGGCAAAGAGTGACAACACACTGCCAAAATGACAGGTTTAAATGCTTTTTCACTTGGAAAAGCATTCTGGAACAGGAAATAATAATAACGTTTGCCCTGAAGTAGTCAAGAATTAAAAAAAGATTTCCAAATTTCTCGCAGATTATACTGTTGTTTTGTCTGTGTTTCACTAGCCTTGCTTTTCTAACCAGTGTATCATTAGTTCAAGTGGTTTTCCAATAGAAGTATTGAAAGCGAGGAACATAAATGGCTTCCAGAGGGGACATGAGAATTGTGTTATTACAGAGTGCTGTTCCTTTTAGCTGTCCCTATCCATTAAGCACAGGAATTTAGGTGGTATGTAAGCTGACTGGACATGATACTGGACATGATTTACAGGTGAAAGATATATCTCAAAACAGTTTGAATCTTAACAAGTTGAACTCGCTGTACTACGGTGCTGGACTGTAACATATCTTCCTCCTCAATTTATTAGATGTCTATACAATTCGCTTGTGTGCATTTCAGCCCAAAATTCATCTGTGCTGCTGCTGAGTTTACTCATCAACACTTTCTAAGGTCAAAGTGTTGAGATGCAGTCCTGTTAGG
The DNA here is from genome assembly GCA_033628505.1 of Tringa tobata. Lineage (NCBI taxonomy): Eukaryota > Metazoa > Chordata > Aves > Charadriiformes > Scolopacidae > Tringa > Tringa tobata. Next base: position 5,047,942 of record JAHREE010000378.1, read on the forward strand.
TCTAAGGAGAGCAGAAGTGAATTTTCCCGAGCCGCATGCATTGGCCAGAAAGACAAAAGCCAGGAAATGGAGTTGGCAACATCATAATTGAATGAAGGAACAGCCTGGATTTCTCAGGGACTAATAGTGGCATAACAGCTGCTAATTTGTTAAGGTTGTACCTGAAATGACCTTATTTATATAAGCAGGTTTTTAAGAAAAAAATTATGGAAGAGAAATCTGGAAATTAGAAACGTGTAGCTAAATAATAGGTACAATTCTGCGTAGTCAGGGTGTTATTATTTGAGAGGTAATATTATATACTGTGGTCCTGTAATGCAAAGCCAAAGATTAGTACATATGGACGCACTTGAGCCCTAGAGATTTCTGAAAGATACTAAGTCCAAATAATTCAGTAATCCTTTTGTCTGAAAGTACTCTAGCTCCTAGAATGGCTTTTCCAGGGCTTCCTATAATTATTATATTTATCTTTCTAATATTCTGTTTCATTGGTATGGTGAAAAAACCTCTCAGAAATATGTATGTAAACAAAAATTAAATGGACTCTTATTAAATTTTTATCCTGTTTAGTCAACCAACTTCTTTCAACACAGATAGTCCTGTCGTTCTCCTACATTATTGCACTTTTTCATTTTTGAAAAACCTGAATTCTCTTCCTGCTGTTGATTTCCTTGTATTCCTCTGGCTGCTACTTAAGGATCTCTGTTACTGTGGTGTCTTCTTCCCTATTTGAACTCTTTCACATATGACCATGGTTCCTGCTTTCCCTCTCTTTTCCCTCCTTATTCTTAGTGTTTGAATTATATAAAGCGTTGTGAGAGCTTTCGCTAGCTTCTCTTTGCAGGCAACTCCCAAGTTTACCTCTTCACCCCATTCTGTCTCTCTCAATTTAGTTTCACGTTTCAGCCTGTCTTTCTGAATGTCCTGTTCTCAGTTCAAACCAAATATTCTGAAAGCGAACTATATTTGGGGTTTTTTAAGAGTATCAGTGTTTCTCAGCTCTTCATCATAGCTGGTAGTTTCATTATTTCTTTGGTGATTTGGACTGTGGCATGTGTCCTTTTCCAGCTGCATTTGTGCTGACTTGAAGAAATCACTGCTCTCTGTTCCCAGACTACCTCTTTGCTGAAAGTTTCTGTCTTCCCCACATCCAATGGCTGAGGAGTTTTGGAATATATCATTTAGTCTCAGTCAGAATTAACCAGGGTATTTTCAAAAGTGAATTTCAAGTTTATTTTGATGGAACTGTGTTGAGGAAAAACCACATGAGCATTTCATGTGGATGTCAGACTGGTCCATAACCTCTTTCAGAGGTCAATGCTGAGCAAGGAGGAGTTGACTGGAAGTGATAATTGAGGCTAGTACCAATGTGTATACAAAGCTATAGCAATGGGATCTTCAGATCATAATAGCACCATATTGGAAAAGCATTTGCTTGTACTTGTTTTCTTCATTGTTACAGGTAAAAATGTGTGACAACTTCACTTCAATTTATTAATCCCCTGTCATGTAGACTTAATTAAAAAAAAAAAAAAAAGGAAAAAGACAGACACAGGGAAAAGACAGAGGCATCCTCAGCCTGTTAGGGGGAACTGAAGGAGAGAATTTAATGCTTCCAGCACTTTGAACAATGCCAGCCTTGACCCTAACCTAGACAGCAGGAAATCTTTCAGAAAAGTAGGGTCCTAAAGGTGCCACAAAGCTCTTTGTTTTACTGTCCAGGATCACATTTCTCCCTGTGTTGAGTTTGCACTGCAAAGTCTTTTTGTGGCGCTAGATATGTAAAGTTTAGCTATGAAGAAAGTTGGAAAGTAGTCAATCTTCTATTTCAAACTGGTGAAGAAGTTTCAAACAGTTGAAATACTGTTTTTGTGTGCTTCGCTCCTCAGTGGCTGAAGAGCTCACCCAATGTGTCAGGGGCCTGTGCTCTATTCTCCTTTGAGTAAACAGATTCAGATCGCCATTTTTCACTTTACCCTGATCAGCAGGTAGTATGTATTTCATCCTCAATCTGTCCCATGGAAAGAAAAATAGAACAACAAACTGATTGGGCACTTGGTAAAGAAGTGCACTTCATGCTCCTCCATCTAGTGGTTATGTTTTAAACTTCAGTTTAGAAGGCCAGGAAGGGAAGTACCCCATCTTCTCTGACTTCATGACTGCTCAGCCGAAGGTAGCTGTTGTCTCTAGGTGTTCTCTGAGAGAGCATCAGCTGATGAAGGAGAGACGGAGAGAGCCATGAGCTGCACGCTACTGTAAAGGCTGATATTTGTCTGTGCATGTTCAGAAGAAGACATTTAGATACGTAGGGGACTCCACAAAGACAATCTTCAGTTTTAAGCACCAGAAGGATTAGACAGAGTCTAATCAAGACGCAAACCCCACTCCTCTGGGTTTGGAAAACAGGATATTGTACCAGATCAACACAAAGGCCAGCCTAAACAATATTCTGCCTCTGATCATAGAATCATAGAATCATCTAGGTTGAAAGAGACCCTTGGGATCATCGAGTCCAACCATCTACCCTACTCTACAAAGTCCTCCCCTACACCATATCCCTCAGCACCACATCTAATCGTCTCTTAAACGCATCCAGGGATGGTGACTCAACCACCTCCCTGGGCAGCCTATTCCAATGCCCGACCACTCTTTCTGTGAAGAATTCTTTCCTAATGTTCAGTCTAAACCTACCCTGTTGGAGCTTGATGTTACATAGTAGTGGATGCCTGGGAAACAGAGCCAGGATATGCAGTGATACATGTTTTCATCAAGTCAGAGATGGATGTCTTTATATTTCATAGTCTTTGCTGTGTTTTTCCTCAATGAATTTGTCCGTTTGCTTTATAGAGACTTTAAAATTCAGCATCCACAGCATCCTGTGGCAAAGACTTTCACCACTAGTTGCACGATGTGTAGAAACCACTTTCTCACACTTGCATTGAACTTGTCATCTGCTGTTTCCAGCTGGTGCCTACTGGAGCCTGAGAGAGGGCTCACCCCACTAGCATGGCATCTACCATGTTCTCCGTAAATGCCTGTGACAGTGAGTGAGATACCTAACTCTTTTTTTGTTAAGCTGGGCTGTAACACTTGGGAGCAAACAGTGCCCAGTATACTGACAGAACTTGGAGAAAATTAAGGTAAAAGACACTGTTAAAAAATAAGCTGTTTATTTTTCTTCCGCTATGCCCTGATGTTTATGCTCTCAGTATCTTTTCATCATATGTCTGCATCTATGTCTGTAACAGCTAATCCTCTCTAAGACAGGGAGAACAGAACTGCATGCATTTTTCCACATGGAAACACATAATCACTTTATATAAAGTAGTATTTTTAACAGCAGAAATGCAACTGGTTTTCATATCTCATTTCATCTTACATTTTTCCAGAGAGTGGACAGCTTTTATTGCTTGCAGGTCTGAAAGAGAAGAGATTCACAGAGATAGAGGTGGTGGTCCATTAACATTGCTTCACTAAAAGAAGTTCATTGCTAGAACCCTCAAGCCATCATGTGTTTCCCTTCACTTGAACCTATCTGTTTTTCCACTCTTCTGCACAACTGGGTAGTGTATTGCCTGGGCTTTATTTCGATGGCCAAAGGTAGTCTGTACCATCTGTTACTCATTTTGTTCTCTCGACCTTGGTATTTGAGCATCTGGCTTTTCTTTTTTATGTCATGTTGTCAAAGATTTTTAATTTTTTTTGAGGACTGTGTTAGGACCATCAAGAGTTCTTTGCTTACCACAATTCTTACATATTCCAAACAGAGCAAACAGCTCTATTTATATAAAACATAACCAGTAACACATATAAGAAAAGGAATAGAAATTCAAATATTTTAATTTCAAGGAAGCAGAGGTCCTGTGTGTGTTCTTTAAGGACTGAAATTCTTTGTTTAATTGTTGACTGAAATAATACAAATAATATTTATATTTATGTATTTATTTTAAAATAATATTTGTAAAAATTACTAATAAGAAAGAATTCATTAATAGAGTTTTCACTTTAACAAATAGTCAAGTGACATCAAAAGAATGTCATCTAATACTGCAGATTTCTTTTGCCCAAATGGATTTGATAATGGTAGGATTTTTCCCTGTGTTATACTGGCCTTATGATACAATGGAAACTAAAGAGATAGTAGGACACACTGCTGGCTCCCAGCACTCATGTTGTGCTGGACAGAGTGGGGCTCTTAAACATTTCAATATCATCAGAATTAGAATTTGGTTTTTCACTAACAAAACTAAAATCCTTAGGGGTCTACTCCTTCCCTCCAAAATCAGTAAGCCCCGGAACCAACAAAAAACTCCTCCAAAATAAAATGGTGAGAAACTAGACACAGGACAAGCCTGTGTCATTAACATTTCTTATTATTTGGTATTCAGGAATTTTCTGCCACTATCCCAGTCTTGTTTGTGATACCTGTTCTGATAAGCTTGACTTTGCTCTGGTGCTAAATGAGGAGTCTTGGTGCCCAGTGCAATGATCTACATTACTGTAGGTGATAATTATAAAATAAAAAAAGATATGTTGTAACCTTTAACTTTGTGTGCCCAAGTTTTGTTCTGGTTCTAGCATTTTCAGTCATCTCTGACTGTAGATTAAAGTCTTTCCAGCAGAGGGTGATGGTACATTTATGCTCAGGCAGCTCATTACAGTGACTTGGGAACAGTCTAATTTTGTACTGAAGAGGATATGAACGTACATACATTTCTGTTAAGTCCATTCCCTAATGGGGGTCTGAACAGTTCCAATGTAAAACACTGTCTAAGATCATGTAAATTTATTACTGATCCAGCTAATAAACAAGTAGATCTGCCAACACCAGATGTGGCATCTCTTTGTTGATTGATTACTTAACTGAACTATAGTATGATTCTGTGTTGTAACTTATATTTACCTTTTACTTTCCCTTTGAGAATATTCTTCACTCAGCTGTGTAAGTGTTGCTGGTTTTGACTGTAGCAGTAGACCTATAAAATCAAAAATTATTTTTCAATGTATATCAGCCTGTCTGTTCTCACAAAGCTTACAGGGGCTTAACTAACTTTGAGACCTCATCCCCTCTATCAAGTTCAGGTTCAGAAACTGGCAAAGGGTTTCAAATCTTATGTGGGGAGGAGGGGAACTGGAATAACATGCAGGATAGCTGCGTAACTAAGTCTTGTTTCCATAGGAAACCAAACTATCTACAGATAAATATACCTAGAAATTATGGGCATTTTAGCATCATTAACACCAGCATTCCATATGTCATTTAATAAGTACTCTGAATGAAAGGTCTATGGAGATATACTGCAAAGCTTCACTGAATCAGGATCTGGCATGGATTAGGAAAGAAAAGTCACAAAAAATCTACCCATCAACACAAACAATAAAAGCAAAATAACTACAAATTGGTAAAAGTGTCTATCTGCTTTTCATCATAATAAGGGTATTGATTTCATTCCCATTTCTTGTCATTCATTAGTTCTGGTGATTTCATCATTAGATCCATGTCTATCAGTGAATGGCCCCAGATATATTGTGCAGAAATAATCATGTTGTAGATCTGTAATTGATCTAGACTTTTTCTTGTATGTTGCAGAGCCAGTAACTTTAATAAATATTAGCTGCTTAAATCCTTGATACCTATATGTGCTAACAGAAAAAAGACCTGACATAATATACCTTTAAACAGAAAAAGAGGAATGTCATGTTAATACTCCAGACAACTTATTTCTGTATGTCTTTTCAGACTTGAAAACTTATTCAAACTTTAATTTGTACTAAATATCTTTCACTTGAATTGAGTTGATTCCTTTATTTTCTGGTGATTTTGTTTGATTGCCATGTCTATGTTTTTAAGTAGGTGTACATCTGACAACCAATGTTTGAATTACAAGTAGAAAAATTCTTTTTTGTGCACTGTGTTTAGATGCAAAACTCTTTCAGACTTCCTAGGTGAAGAACACTGAGTTCTGAAACAGTAGCTCCTTGCAGAAAAGTACTTATTTTCTACTGTCTGAAAGGAAATTGAATACCAAGTCCAGAGTAGACTGCATTTGGGTAGAAATCTGTAATTGTGGTATGATGTTAATTTAGACGCAAAATGAAATATTCATGGTTTTCTGTAATGTATAAGCAGCAACAGCAAAAATGAATAATGTTTTCACACACACATTTACACAAAAAGAGAGAAAAAGAGGCATGGCTAAATCTAACTTTTACAGCAGTTACCGGCTGGATGGTTCTGTCCTTTAGCAAGTCACACTTGCAAACGAGTAGCTGGAAGGAATTATAGTAGCAGATGCTGCTGTTTCTTTGCACTCTTTTGAGCTACTAACAAGCACATGGCAGATGTTTTAACCTTGATGCTTCTAATGGAATTATTTTGGATAAATTATTTCAAACTGTTATATCTGTTTAAGCACATTGCCATCTTTTAGTAGTGGAATTTCTGGAGCTTCGTAGGATCTTCTTGGAAATGCTCTCTTGCTTGGTCTTTTAGTTGTAGAGCAAAGAAATCTCACTAATTTATGGCGCAGGTCAGAAAGTAATGAACGCTGTGTTTACACTTAAGCTGTGTGGTTATAGGGTCAATATATATGTATTTATGTGTTTTACATAATCTGATTAACTCTCCTTTTTTCAAAACAAAAATTAGTGTTTGCAGAGGCTGAATTTTTTATAAACCTGCTGAGATTCTGTGTCTGACTCCATTCCATCAGGGAACCAGAATTCCCCTTTGAATCCCACGTTCCCAGGTGGGAGGCACATAAACCACATGCTGACTGGAACAGGCTCAGGGACAGTGCTCCCCCACAGGATGCAAAAGTGCATTTTTCTCTAGGAAGGAATACTTGATCTGAATATTTTGGCATGCTTTGAGAGAGAGCACTGGGCCTCCGAATTCCCCTGTTTTTTCTTTTTTTTTTTTTTGGTAAAGGAAAGTATGCCAACCAGGGCAAGCAGAACAAATCTTGGTCCTGGTTATTCTGCCAACTTGCGTTCCTTCAGCAGTTTCAATTTTTCTGTCTCACAAACATGAAACTCCAAATTGCTCCAACAGGTCTCCTCTGCTTCACAGGGACACTTCAGGGTTTACTACCTACAATTCTTGGGGATTTTTAGAGTTCTTTGAAAAGTCAGTAATTATTTTTTTCTCGAATGACTGCATTCTGATTAATTAAAACCATAAATTATTCTGAAAAAATAAGGTGATTAAGTAGTAATGATAATGGATGAAAATTAACACCTTTGTGGCAACCCATGTTTTATTGTGTGTACTTGTTCTTACAGAGAGTTTGCAGTCATGGGAAGGACACATCACACATCTTTCTGCACCAAACCAGAATCTTCTTACATACATTTTGAGCGCTGTTGGTTTCACCCAATAGAAGGCTAGACTATTATATTTTTTGGAATTAAAAAAAAAATAAATACAGGGGTATACTGAAGTGAGTTCAGCAAAGGGCTACTCAAAACTCAGCAAATTCTAAAGTGATTACTTTTCTAGATTAATAGAAAAGAAACCACTGATTCACAAGCCTGCTATCAGGGATATTTAGTGAAACAGTTTTGGGTTTTTTTTGGCCTAACTTCATTTAACTCCATTTTCATAGTGTCTGAAAATGTTACAAAGTCCATGAGGTGAGAATGTTGGTAGTTTTGCAGGTGGGTGTGGAGATATGACATTCTTGGACACGTCGATCAGGAAATGTAAGCCTTAATCATAAAGATAAGCATCCCTTTTGTTGCTGGGATTGTTGCTTGAGCCAAGGTCATAAAAAGGACTGACAGGACATAGCCCCCAGAATTACCCCGTGACAAGCTGCCCACATCCTCTCTCTTGCCTTGGGCAGCTGGTGTGCCGAGTGCTCCAACCTGCTCTGGTGGCGTTGCTTGTGAACTTACTGAGTCCCACCTTGGCCCCGCAGCCACGCTGACTGCTCTCAACATCCTGCCCCTCCTGTCTGTCAGGCCACTAACTCATGCAGTTGTTTGTAAGAACAAACTGAATTCAAGACCAGCTTTGCGATAGGTATTGTTTTAATTAGGTTATAGGCATAATGCTGTGTATTGTTGAATAAACGGTATAGAGCAAAGCCAGAATCCAAAGAAGGCTGTCCCCAGCTCTACTGGCTCACCTTTAAACAGTACCTTGCAGATGACACAGGCATTTTATTACTGCTTATCTGTGGTCTACTAATTGTCTATGATGCACTTGGAGTTTTTTATTTACTTTAACTATGTGCACTGTAGGCACTAAAGCCTTTCAGTGAATCCTTTCATGGGTGACATATCCTGTTAGCTTAGTACTTGACTATTTATCTGTTTCTCTACTCCCTTCTTTATTTTGGCTGCAACCCCCCAATAATTAGTTTCAGGCCCTCATGGGGTTGCTTTAAGCTGATGCTGTCAAGTGTTGAAACCACTGGACCATCCTTCCTATCCTAAAAATACTTTGGTGTGCAGACAAGCACAACAATGTTGTTTTATTTAGCTTTCTGTGTAAAAGGAAAAAAGAGCAAGAAATTCTGGGCTAATATTCTTGGTAATTTTTGTGCATGTGTGCTGTGCTAAGAAATACTTTAAATTTTGTAAAACATGTGAAAATTATCAGAAGCCTGTTTAAAGTTTAAATGTGAAGACACGGACAAATAAAATAATATGGCTATTCTGAACAATAGTTTTAGCAACCAGAGTACAGAGCGCAGCTGGAGTCTGCTAACCTTTACAGAAAAAACAATTGTAAGAAAAGTATAATCTGGGAATAAAATATTCTAGGACTGATTCAAATTTGTAGGATTAATACAGAGAGGTTATATAGAGTGTACTTATACATTTGAATTTTCATTCCTGTTGCAGTCCTCTAACTTCAAAACCATTTTTTGCAGTCTAAGAGCAAATTCTGAGAGAGAGTCTCTTCTTTAAACTCAGTCACTTCAGTTAAACCCATATATGTATATCTGTATTTACTTCGACAACTGTTGCTTTTCACTCAGAAATTTCTTTCTGCATCCTTTGCCTACAGCAGTTAGCACAGCAGTCATCATTTGCGACTGAGGAGATGTCAAGGTATAGACTACCTGAGCTGACTTTATGCTGCTGAGCTTGCAGTCCACCAGCAGCAGGACCAGGACAGCACGGAGCTGAGCAGGGCTGCAGGGTGCAGCTGGGAAGTAAGACAAACTCTCATGCCATTAGTTTGCACTGAGCCACAGCCTGCCATTGAAAGCTCCATTGGTATTTGAACTACCTAATTTAAAGCAAACAAAGTACGTCCATAGTGGGCTGCACTATAACCTCTTTGATGCTGAAAGGTGACTAAAGCAACTTTTTATTTTTCAGGAGCAGTAGATGTAATGAGTCAGCAGCAGCAGTGTGTTCTGAATTCCCCTTGGGAAGTGTGTTGTCTTGTAAGATGTATTTTTGGGACCATGCCTTTTCCATTTTATTTTTTTTTTTTTTAATTTGAACTGAGAAATTGTATTATTTTATTTGAAAACTTGGTGGGGGGGAATGTAAAGCATCCTGGGATCCTATGTGACTGTCAGTTTAAAGTTGCTCTGTGTGTAAGCAGTTTTTATAGACGTAGGTTATTCATGCCTGTTTACTTAAACTATGTAACAGCCCACGTTCTTAATCTTTGATTCTGTTTTCCCAGTCATCTCCCTATATTCTGTATTGATATGCACAAGAGTGGGGAAGGATCACAGACCCAGCACACACCCTTAGAGAAGGGTGCCTGACGAAGCTGATTCTCTGCTGTGGGATTGATCCTGCTTTTACTTTAGAAGCCTTGCTCCAGCAGTCAGTGCAACTGGGTTACAATCATACAAAAGTAAGGACACTTGGTAAACAAGGTGCTAGAACGGGAGACTCCGAAAATGGAAATAGGGCAGTTCATTAAATTAAATATATCTTGGGAGAGATTCATTTTAAAGCTTGCAAAGAGAGGGGAAGAACATTGGAATTGCAATGGGAATGATCTAGTGGGGTCAAGACCCCTTATTTTCCCTCTGGTGCAGCAGGAGTTGTAGATCCCCCAGTCTGACTTACAGACCACCGTTGATGTAGTTTAGGAATGGTGTGATGAAGTCTATGGCAAAAAGAGGACATGCTAATGACCTCCAAAATATGTTTTAAGTATTATTAATATGTAGCCTCTCTAAAGGTCTTAAACACACTTAAAGCTTAAATACAGTTCTTAAGCTCCATTGTTCTGGGAATATTGAGGCGGTGTGTAAGTGCAAGTTAAGAGTCTTGGATCTCTGTGTAGGGCTGCAAGGACATAGAAATTATTTGTCAAAGTCTCAAGTCCTAGTAAGCAGTGTCCTGTTGGACTGGGGTCATGTGGAGATCACACAGGTTCTGTTCCTTTTTTTATGCTCTTCTTGTGTAGAAGCAAGAGCGGTGTCTCTGAACCTCTTCCCCACAGCAAAGCGCTGCCTAACAGAATGGGAGATTATAACCATCTGTGGAAAGGGAAAAAGAAGGATTTTCATTACATTTGTTCAGCTAATTGCTTGAATTCAGACTCAGGAAAGTATGTCTTGTTTTGTTTGCTTTAACTTTCTCTTAGTATATTTCTAAACTTTTATATGTGTTTCCTACAGTGTCTGCCACGGCAACCAAGCAAGCTCAAGTCCCTGTAGACAGAAGCCTGGGTCTTGTTTATGTCTTTTTAACTCTTTAGCACTTTGCTGGCAAGGTTATTTCAACAGCATTCATTCTTTACAACTCTGTGGCCATCATAGTTGCCATAAAATATCTGTTTATCAAGAAACATGGGGCTGAAGGGCATTTTCTAGGTCATTGACTTTGTTCCCTGCTATTGCAGGCAGCCAGGATCACTTTCAGAGACCAATCAAACAGTATCTGAGCATCTGAATTATTGACCCCATGATTGCTTTTCTCCTAAAAGCCAAATTCAGTTTAACGTAAAATATTATTATTATTTTTTTTTAATAGCTATAATATTTGCACTACTTCGCATCAGAGAAGATCTCTTTTCATGTAGTTTATGTACCTGCTCTTTGTTTTAATTTTCTTTGCTAGATTTTACTCAGCTGGACTGGTAGCAGTCTTCACTTTTCCGTGAACTTGCTTGTCTCCAGGATGCTAATCAATCCCTATTCTCATTCCTTTTTTCCTCTCTGTTTACTTTTTGCATTAATGCAGAAATGAGTATCAGTCTGTCTCGGTCTGTAATTCTTTCCCTGTAAAACCTTCTTCCCCTTGTTTTTTTTTTTTTTTGGTTAAAACTGGAAGTACTGATAAGACTTAAACATACTGTCATCGTTTACATAATTTACATAATATGGAATGTAGCCTTTTAAATACATTATCATAATCTAAGACTAGGCAGTGCCCTGTATACATATACACACATATGTTATTATTGTATTATTATTTTGTCAGGGTAGGCCATTTTATGACCATGCTTTCATGAACTCCACAGTAGAGAAACAATAGTCACTAAGGATGATTCAGACTCAAGAAACCAAGTCAGATTATTGATGAAGTCTTCATTTTGAAAATATCAAAATTCACAGTAGAAAATACATGGCTGTTCTGGCTCTTGGAATTATTTCTTAATGAAAAAGCATTGCCTGGCTATCCAAGAAAATAAAGCAGTATAAGGTTCCCCTCTGCAGCTATCTTGTATTTTGAAACAAGGTGTGATAAAGAAAGCATCTTCCACGGGAGTGATGCTCCTTGTTCCACAAAGGTAGGGAGGATCGCTTCCTGCATCCTTTTGAGTGAAAGAAGAGGCTTTGGTTCCACTCCCAAAATGTTGCAGATGAGCTTGTATGAAGCTGAAAACAGTTGGTGTTATACAAAGAAACAGTGTGTGAGGCAGAACATTTCACTGGGAATGCTACCAGCCTGTGGTTATCAATATCATTATGTTGTTGTAAAACCTATATTTTTGATGGTAGTTTTTGTTTGTTTATTTGTTTGTATGTTTGGTTTTTTTTCCCTCAGTCCTGTTCTGAACTAGGAAGCATAGCACTCTGAGGCAGGAGCTCGGAGACGACTGCAGTGAAAGTGTGTTTCTTTCATGGAAAGAAATCACAACAAATTTCTTCAAACACATCACCTCTATTTGAGCAGGGCTGTCAACATAGACAAATGTGTTAAGAGGGTTTTGGTTTTTTAATGGATATCTCAAGCCAGCCTGGGTTCAGTAAGACAACTTCACTTTGGCAAGAGTCCCTGCAGAATCTCTCCACACCCTTCAGGTTTCCACCAAGATCCTCAAAAGCAGTTCAGGTTGCCAAGCAGGGCTGACTCCAAAGGAATATGATAAATTTACAGCTGCGTAGTACTTTCACTTCCCTTTTTGCTTCTTTTTTGTGTCATTTAAAATGGAAATTTTTCTCATGTATGACCTGTAGACTCAAGAAATCAGAATATGGCTGTTGACCCTTCATCTTAGCCTTCCTGGTTCAAAAGTGTTTGGTTTCAGAATGCATATAAGAGTCAAACCCTAATATTTTTATTCAGAAAAAAATGTCCATTGACTTCAGCTGTGTTTCTCGCACATTGGATGGAAGTGATCGAAACCCGAGAGTTTAGCCAGTGTAAGGTTATGTAATTCTGTTTTATAAGTGCCACATGTATGTTTAATGTACCCCTTCGTACATTGCATAAGGGGACTCCATGACTATAAAAGAATAAAGCCACTCTTGCTAAGAGATCCTGTTGCCTGAGTGGCTGCAACCAAGTGATTTCCTGTAAATATCCGTAAATATACTTCTCTCCCAGCCTGAGATTTTTTGCTCTGAATTCCTTCTGAGTTTTACATACTTCGGTGTGAATACAAATATGTCCCCTAGCTGTCTGCAGTCACTGCCAAAAGTTTAATGTATTTCAGCAGAATTTTCTTCATTAGCTTCTACTATCTTTTTTTTTTTTAAAAAAAAAAAAAAAGGTTCTTATACTGCAGTTAGTTTTGACAAATTTCTTTGTATTCACGTTCAAGAATCTGTGAAGCTTGTGTACTAAAGTGCAGTCATTTACAAAGGAAAGAACGGCAGTATCCTCAGCATGTCAGTGTTGAAAATGATGTTCAGTTTCCTATTACTAGGCTATGAATCATGTCTAATCTTTCAGATTTTAATTCTCTCCGATAGGAGTGGGATGAGGGTAGGTGGGAGGTTTTGAAAAGAAGATATGTAAGTGCCTCATTTGATACAATTTAAGGTCTGTGGTTTGAAGTGCTTTGGGAGGAAGAATCTGAAATTATTGTGAGCCCATACTTTGCTCCTATGTTCTGTAACAATTTTGATACAAAAAGTGATTAGACTGTCTCAGCCATTGTGGAATATTCTAAATGAAGCTACACCAGCTGCATCCTCCCAGGGCTGATTATTTTCTTTGGATAAAGGGCATGTTGTACAGTTGCTTGGATATGACTTGTCATTCATCTATGCCACATGCCCCTCACAAACAATTATGATGAATTGTATCTTCTGTAGAACTGTAATACACCAGGGCCTAGGGAAATAAGAGATTTCATTTCTTGAAGTTTGCAATGAATATGTTGAGAGCTGTGAAGAGTGCCTTATTGCTCCAGGCAGGTAACTTAAATGTCAAACGGTAGAAAGTTAGAGGAAATCAGACTGTTTTCTACTATATCTCTTCCTGCTCTGGAAAAGCATATGGGGAAATAGAAGATAAGATGGGGATTATTTTAGACAAATCAAATTATTCTAAATTTACTCCAAGACCTGAATAACACTGTGTTCCATTCCAAACCAGTTGTCCTCAAAATGGGAGTTTAATTAGCCTGTTGGCTCGTGTAAGTGCCTGTAATATACATAGGTCTACCTTGCTCTAATAAGGCATATGCAGTGGTGAAGAATCTTTGGGTTGCTGTCTTCTTCCTTTAGGTGCCACTGGCCACCATATGTGGGTACCCATCCTTATGTTCTCAAAGGTAACCCTGAGAAAATATTGGGTGTGAATGCATGGCTTTTTCAAGATTAGTTAGTTCGCAAACTCTTTGCATCTTTTAATAAAAGAGAGTTCTATTGATCTAATATAAATGTTACATCAACTTCTTTGCTTCTATAAAGAGGTACTACACTTCCACACACTAATACTCATTTGCATCATTTTTCCATTTAAACACCTACCATGAACTGACATTCGTACCATCCCCCTGAGTTGCAACCATGCACCTCTCACATCATTAACCTGCATCTATACATTTCTCCCACATTCCTAAATTTATTGTGGTAGCCCAGTGTTATGATTTTTAACTGCATCTGACAACTAAGCACCACACAGCTGCTTGCTCACTCCCCTTCAGTGGGATGGGGGAAGAGAATCGGGAGGGTAAAAGTGAGAAAGCTCTTGTGCTGAGTTAAAAGCAGTTTAATAATTGAAGTGAAATTAAAATTAAAATGATGGTAACAATAATAATAAATTGTAATGAAAAGAAAAATAATGGGGAGAAAGATGTAAAACCCAAGAAAGACCAGCAATGCAAATGAAAACAGTTTCTCACCATCAACCAACTGATGCCTGAAAGTCCTCAAGCAGTGGCTCCCTGGCCAACTTCCTGCCTATTTTCATTGCTGAGCACGATGTCACATGCTATGGACTATCCCTTTGGTCAGCTGGGGGCAGTTGTCCCAGCTGTGTCCCTTCCCAACAATTTGTGCACCTCCTGCCTGCACTCTGGTGGGACAGTGTGAGAAGCAGAAAATACCTTCACTCTGTCAGCACTGTTCAGCAATACCAAAAACATCCCTGTATTACCAACACTGGCTATGAAGCTACTATGAAGAAAATTAACTCTATCCCAGCAAAAATTTAGCGCACCCAGTCATCCCCAGGGATTGTTATTTCTAGTTTTCATGGCAAAGTATCAGAATTATCTGAGATTCAGTAGGTTTGCCTACTGTTGTTAGCCTTGCTACTGACCAGCTGTATGTCTGTTGGCCAGCTAACTCCACCACAAATCCCTCATACTCCCCTCATTCCCCACTCCAGTAGAGGCAATCCTGTCTACAAATCATTTGTAAGGGTGCTTTGAGTGAGGCAATGCTGTCTACAGCTCATTTGTAAGGGTGCTCAGATCCACTGACTCAAAGTGCTAAAAGATTAAATGATTGTTATTATTTTCTCCTTCAGTGACTTCAGAGATACCATTAATATCAGAGTTTAGAGAAATGTAGATTTCAAGTAATATAGGAAGGTCATGCAGATTAGTAGTTGAATGTGCAAAGGTAAATGGGGAAGAATTATGTCTGTGAGGATATTCTGAAAGAATATAACTAGATTGACTTAGTAAGGTAGAAGATTGGTTGACTTCTGTGATTGAATGATGTAAGAAGTTTGAGTAGATAAATTTGGCACACACTAAAAGTTTTGTGCAGTGATACTGTCAGTTTAGAGACTTTCCTATGAACAAAAGTACTATACCCATCAGCAACATGGAAAGAAGGCATAGATGCTTGTAGATTCTCCATTAACTCTGAGATGAGAATATGCCATGACCTACCTCTGCTAATCTATTTGAAGAAAGAGCAGTTATGAGTTGGAGTTAGGAGGGCTCTTTATTAAGATGATAAGCCTGTTATACTGTATTAAAATCTACATTCCAGTCCTATGTCTAGGATTAGTATGTAATTGAGAAGGGAAATCTATTGCTTAAGTATTTCAATACATAAAATGATTGGGAAGCCATTGATGCTAACAATGTTTAGATGAGAAGAATACTTAATTTACTGGGAGTTATACCTTATGAAGGAGCTGAATATATGCTTCCAGTCAACTTCAAAAAGAAGCTGTTCTTAGAATAATAGCTATATGACACTAGTATGCCTATTTAATCATATCTTCAAATGTTACAAACAGTGTTTTAAAGGAAATCGATTACTTCTGACAGTGAGTGTTCTAACTTATAAGCAAGTTGTAGTTTATAAGCAAGCTACCAAACCTATTTCCCAAAAAATTTTAGTCAATGACATTATATCTTTTCTTTCTTTTTTTTTTTTTCCCCAAATCAAAGGCAAGAAAACATGTAGAAGCTGAGATGAGTATGCACCATCATGCTGTAATTCTAGGTAGGTGAAAGCACTGGAACTTCCAATGATGAGATTAAGCTGTGTAAAACATGTTTAGTTTAATAACTCAGTTTCTTTTCTGATATACCTGTGCTTTCTTTTTTAAAGGTTATATGTATCCTCTGGATAATGTTTGTGGGGATAAGTACTATCTTTTAATACATGAAAATGATAAAGTTGGGCGGGTAAAAAGTCATCTTTCAGTCATATAATCCTTTTTCCTGGTCTGAAACAGAAGTGATATGTTAATACGATGATGGGTCCAAGTTTACCTTGATGTTACACAAATAATTTCAGAGAGAAATGTTTTTTATACTAATAGAATAAATACTCCCTGTGTTTGTATGCAAGGAGGGTTGAGCTTGTCTTTTGCTATAAATATTCATAGCTAGAGAAAATCAGTAGCTGTCAGTATTCTTTGGATATTGTCACAGTGTTATTTTGAATAATGCCATATATTAATTTATGTTTGGCCAGGGCTGATGTTACTCCATCATTCAGTAATCCAAGGAAAGGCAGATGGTCTGACTCAGTTCACAGCCAAAGGAATACAGCGTTAAACAAAATTATTATTTTTTATTTTGTTTATCCATAGTTTATGATCACCTCCTAGTCTGTGAAGTAGGACTTTTAGGTAAAAAGTAATTTGTTGGTTTAAAACGATGCTTTTAGTTTTCTTCCAAGAAGTTCATGATAGGATTCCCATGTAAGAGGTTGGTCTATCAGTCATGGAAGGTGTTTTCTAATAGACATCCCGAGTGGCTGGAAATATTATTAATATTAGTCTCTTGGCTTTGATCCAACCAAGATGATATAAAAGCAGATAGAAGAGAGATGCAAAGAGAGAATTAAATCTTTTGGCCTCATTTCAGGCTGTTAAATATTTGGCTTCATGCCAAATAGCTTCTTAATTTCACGTGGGCTAATATACTTCATCTCTACAAAAAGAATGAAAGGGAGAAAGGGAAAATGAGGGTAAGATTATCTCTTCTTGTTGCCTTTAACAACATAACTATTTTTAGCCAATCTGGAGTTAAAAATAACAAGAGTGGGGTTCTCCCCCTTTTCTAATAAAAGGACGTTGGTTGTCAAGTTGCCAGAGAAGTTTCAGGTGCTCTGATTCCCCAACTAACATGACCTGACACGCAATGAACTCTATGATGTTCAGAGCCAAATGTTATCCTCCATGGTTTGTATCTCTGCCTCCTACTTTATGGCAGAACAGAAAGCATGAGCTGCATAGTGTGTATCACACCGTAGCAGCCTTAAACACACCATTTTTGCTTTGGGGTGCTCATGAATATTCTTCCATTGTGTTTGTGAGGGAGTGTGGGTTCGAATCACAAATCTACAACCTTTGAGATATCAGTTTGGGGCTTGAATAAATTAAAATTCTTTAAGCACAACTTGTTCATAACTGTGAAGTTTCACTTTGCACTCAAACCATGTAGAACTGTGAGTTGTGCATGATTAGGATGCAGCAATAGGAACTATGATTCATTTGCTCCAGTTTTATGAGTCTTTGAAGATTATAGATGTGAGGCTTTTGTTGGCTATGATGTGCTTTATATAGTTTCCGGGTCTGTTGCAAAGTGTCCATGTGACTGAAGTATCCATGAAAAGGCATAGTTTGAGATCAGTCTAGCTTTTCTTAAAGAGAAAGACATGAGTTAGTTCTAGATACGCTGAAGCCTGCAATGTCATACCTACAGAAGGAATCTAGTCAGATCTGTGAAGAAGATCCTATTCAAGGGGACAAATTCTCCTCGGAAGCACTTATCTCTTTCCATAGACTGGGACTAGGTGCTTTAAGTGCTATTGGGTAGCTGGGATGCTGCACACAGTTGCAAGCTATTTTCAATCAGCTCATTAGCAGGATGCGTCAGTTGTCAATGAGCATTAAATACAGACTGATGCTGCTGAATGCAGCAGATAAATGCTGCTGATTCATTGGTGTCTTATGGAGGATCTCACACTATGGATCAGGGAAGCACTTGTGCATATGCTGTGACCTGCCTTTGGCGTAGTAATTTGTTTATCATGATTTGCGAATCTTTGATGTAGATTTTCCTATTACCTTACATTATTACTGAATTCTGAGAGCTAAATAGAGGCCGGTGTTATATCTGTTTACACGGTAGCTAGTTTGTTCTTAGAATAAAAAAAAAACATCTTGAGGTAAATAAGGGGAACCTTTTGAAGATATCAGGGATTAAGAGAAAAACTATGCAAAAATAATATTAATTGGAGAGGCTTTAAATTAATATTCACCTGTGTTTGTTGTTTGAACAAGAAACACAGCAAAAAGTGGGACCCTGCCCAGCGTTTTCTTCCCCAATTAATTACATGGACACAAACAATTTTTCTGTTTTCAGTTTCAAAATTATATGATCTCGTGGGTTTTGACAACTCTACCACAGGTTAGTAAATGTCTCCTGCTGCTGAAAATGTATTCAGTACTAGGAGCAACAATGGTAGAGCTCATTGCAGAGATTAATTCCAGAAAGAGACTATGAAGTTAATGTTATTAAATATTTTCACGATCGCCAGAAATATACTTTGAAAACCTTATCAGCTTTAACCATTTGATTTTGACTTTATCTGCAAAACCAGATGGCCTATCCGGCCAGTCAAACAGAGCAATTGTTTGAGAATTGTCAATTTGCAAACTTGTTAAATGTGAGTATATTTTTTTCAGGGCTGGCTGCGGCTGCAATAAGAAATTGCACAAGTGTATGCCAGAGGTTATGGGGTGCTGACAGGAGGCTGAATTCTTGCAGCTTTCCAGTTCCCACTCAAAGCAATATAGAGTATTTCCTTACCTTTCTCTTATGACACTGCCACTACCACGTAGTGTATTTTCAGTTAGAAACTGAAGATCTGATTTAGGGTCCACTGCCGTTAGGGGACACACTTCCATTAACTTGGTGTGGGGAACCTTAGTTCGTGTCATTGAGGACCATCATACTCTGAGATAAGTCAACAGAATTTGTTCCATATAGATCAAATGGAGGAGGAGGGTCGTACTCTAGGGGTGAAATGCTACTTGGTGAGCCAGCCCCAAGCACGTGCATGATAACGTTATGTAGTGAAGCACAGAGCTACTGTGGTTATGAACCCAGTACAAAAACTCCTATAGACCAGGATGGAAAAATATAAGGATTGGCAGATGTGCTGTTCTTAGGGCTTGCATAGGAATTGCAACTTAATAGAAATAAGAAAAAAATATACATTTAGCATGTAATTATTAGGTGGATTCTGTTTGGGGCAGTTTTTCATTTGTAGGCTGCCTATTACTGTATTTATTTCTAGCTGTATTTTAGCATACTGATAAATGCTTGTATAATGAATATACTATTAAAAGGGAGGTGTTTTTAGGCAAAAGATAAAACTAGTTACATATTTTCAGTTCTTCTGGGTACGCTGTTCATTGTTGAGTCATAGGACATAGATGTGGCACTTAGGGACATGGTTTAGTGGTGGACTTGGCAGTGCTAGCTTAATGGTTGGACTCACTGACCTTAAAGGCCTTTTTCAACATAAATTATTCTATGACACACAAAGTGTCCATTCTGCTGTGATCAAGGGTGTCATGTTGTCTCTCTCTTTTTCCTTTTTCTTTTTTTTTTTCCATGTAGTTACCTCAAGGGTAGTAAAGACAGTAGTAGACAGTTGGCAACCATCAAAGAAATAATGAAGCTTTTCATTTAAAGGCTGCAGAGCTGTTCAGAATAACACTTCAAGGCTAAGAATAGCACGGAGAATTTAAATGACAGTGCAGTGTTGAATTTTTGTGCTACTTCTGCAGTGGGAAGCCTTTTTTTTCCCCGTTTTAGGAAGATCCCAGGATTATTGTGAATCTATGGGCAGCTGGAAACCAGTTTTGTATGAACTCAAGAAGATGTTATTTGGGGACAAGGAAGAATAAAGGTCTTGGGAATCAGAAAGACAGTGTATCTCTCTCATTATTTCGGGTCACTGAAGGTTACACCTGAAAAGGATAGTCTCAGATAGGTATTTCTAGGATCACATATGGAGAAATAGGACAAGAGATTATTTTACAGATCAACACAAAATTTGTTGGTGCCAAATGCTCAGTTTACTTGGCAATAAATTGCTTTTTATCTCAATTAATTTATTCACTAAAAAGCTGTAATAACTAATCCATAATCAAGAACAAACAAACAAACAAACAAAAAGGAAATGCTTCTATTTGGATTAAAGCATGAAAACTGGTTAGAATAGCATCTCTTCACAGACTCTGGAGTCCAGAGAACAGGTAACCAGAGGATGATGGTACCTGACAAATGCTAGTGTTTTTTTCAATGTCAGAAAGTTCCCTGGGACTTGTAGGCACTGTTGTTTCAGTGAAATGGAGATTCAGCTAACTAACGTGCCTGTTCATTTCAACAGTAGTCCCATTCCTGTATGCAAAGCAGCAGTGCTTAAAAAAAAAAAAAAGGTACGTTTGGGCAGAAACAGATTCTTTGATTTAAGAATTAATATGTCATTGGCTCCATGAAAGCCATTTCAAGAAAAGTCATTTCTCATCCAAAATGACATTGATGTTGCCTCTGGAAATATTTTGCAATGGGGTTGTAGTTAGAGTAATTCCTAGGTTTGTGCCAACATACCAAAAAAAGAAAACAGCCCCAGATATCTGCCTTTGAAATTGGGCATAATAGGCTCATGGAGTTTTAATGTGTTTTATGCTCAAAATTCCTGTAGAGTTACTCAAAATACTGTAGAACTCAGTGTCTGTATAACAGAAATTATATTTTCATTTATATTTTGACATGTACATAGATAGTTAAAAGATGTGAGGCCTTGAAAACTAGGCTAATATAAAATAAATACACATTCAGTGGATTTAACAAATAATATTATATAGATTCTGTAGGTGTTTTATTTACTTAATAAATAAGTGTGCAAGATTTTTCCTTGAAAGCAGTAACCAGATCTGTCCCAAATGTGCCTGAAATCAAAGTGTAATTTCTCTTCCACTGAAAGTAAGACATCTTAACTTTTTTCCCACAGTCTTCCTGAAAAGGTGAGAGTTGGTATGCAATAAAAAACAAAAATATTATTTAAAACAAAGAGCTTCGTTTTAAAGAGACAAATTTCAGTGGGATATCTTTTACTGTGAGGGTGGTGAGGCACTGGCACAAGTTGCCCAGAGAAGCTGTGGATGCCCCATCCCTGGAAGTGTTCAAGGCCAGGCTGGATGGGGCTTTGAGCAACCTGCTCTAGTGGGAGGTGTCCCTGCCCATGGCAAGGGGGGGTGGAACTAGATGATCTTTAAAGTCCCTTCCAACTCTAACCATTCTATGATTCTATGATTCATTCTATGTTTCTATCATTAGTGCTTTGTCCTGGTGAACAAAAAAAGTAAATTGCTCAGTAGCTCACCATGTGGTTTGATAACACCTGAATGAGGTGTGAGGTCATGTTCTGCCACCCTTAAAGTCTGTATCTGACATTGCAGGTGTTTATTTGCTCTCTGAAGGTGATTAGGGCCTGCACTGCAACATCAACACTGCTGATTTTAAAAAAGCAAATTAAATTATTAATTTATTATGTATGTGTTAATAATCACTCACTGCATAACCTGTTCAAGAAAGCAGTACTTCAGGCATCTCAGATATTTCAAATAAAGATAGCTGTTATGTGAAAATTCTTACATGTATAGGTTAAAAAGCCAGTTTTCAAAGCAGTTTTAAAAGAGTCATAGTTGTACGGAAGATTCAGAGATAAGTTTTATAACTTACAGGTTTTAAACGCCTGGGAACTGTATCTTGAACTCCAAAGGAGATTTTCATCTCCCTATGGCATGCACAGATAGAACTGTGATTCTCACTGAATATTCGTTGTGCTGCTTTCATTTTATCCGGAAGGGCATGGATGGGTACCAAAACAATGTTCCAAAATTAAAAGCTTAGAAGACATTAAGATGACCTCTTAAATCCAGATAATAGCAAAGCAAGGCTGAAGGCCTACCCTCCTGGACTCAGAAAATGCAACGCCAAACAATCTTGTACAGTATAGTGAAGCCAAAATATCGAACCTTATTTTAGCTCTGCTCTGACAGATGCACTGAAGCCTTAGGCTCAGGAGCTGCATGTGCTTTTCTGCTCATGAGCAACATTCAGCTCAAGCTTGTAAAAAAGAAATCCTGTGTTTCCACAAGTGGAGCTCCCCTTGCTACAGGGATGCTGGATGCTGTGGACCCGGGCTATGCAGACTCTCCCTCTGCTGGGGTGGGAGGTGCATAGGGCCCACATAGCTCTTCAGGGTTTCTCTTTTCTTGCTTGGGAAAGGATGGCAGGAATTAGATGCAATGGACTAGTGATGGAGCAGAAGTAGCAGTGCAAGAAAGACCTGGGCTTTGCTGGTGAAGGCTGACAAAAGAACCATGCTCCTCTTGTGGCACATTGTCTAGAGCAAGCCTGGGTGGAGTTCCAGCACTTGAAGTGTCTTGATGCAGGATTACATGCAGTGAAGTAGAAAACAGGAACCTACATTAGACCTAGGGCCGAAGATCTGTGAGAATTTCATTCCACTTCCCTTAAGGCACAGGTCCTTCTTAATGGGAAGTCCCGGGACTGCCTATCATGGTGCAGAGCTATGAGGTTTAAGGCTACTCCCAGCACCACTGTAAGAGCTAGAAATTCCTCTTTGGGATTGAGATACTCCAGTGGGTGGCTGCGGCCATTTTCTGAATGGCGGGTTATATTCTGGGTAGTGGCTCCGGTTACCTAAATCCACTCCCATCTCTCTCAGATGGAGAAATGACTGAAATGATGCTGGACCAGATTTATCTGCAGAAAGCTCCAAGTGCCATGTCTTCAGTGTTTTTCTTTGGGGATAGTTGATTTGGGATAAGTCCTTATAGGAAGGTGTTAACTATAAAAGTGTATTTCTATCGACATAAATGTGTCTGTTTAGGGTTTCAATGAGGGAAATATTCCTGCTCAAAAAAGCTCTTATGTTAGGAAGTTTGCATTCTGACAAGGTGCTGCCTGTGTGAGGATAAAAGTGCAACAGAAATGCTTGGCTATTCCTCTGTAATTTATGCAGCATGCAGACTGCTTTTACTGTAAAATATTACTTTTCCTCCTATAATAAAATGACGTTAAAAAAGTCAAGTCTGCAGATAAAATAGAAATGCTGCAAATGAGCTGTTTAATCTTTTGCATTGTCAGTCCAGGTAGAATTTTTTGCTCTACACTTTGTAATTGGGTTGCTGTTTATTTAGTTGCAGGTTTTTTTCCATTTGGAGTGAAGAAGAACAATAATGTTTTGATCTTACTTTGAAATGGAGAAAAGAATATAAACAGTCTGAACCCGCTAAGTAACGATATGGGGATTATTCAGCTAAAAAAATATATATTTTTTAAAAATCAGATGTCAAAAATTAGGTTAGGGTTTCATATTGCAATTAAAAATTGTCACAATGACAGATGGCAAATATACTACGGAGGGCTCCAGTATATCTTCTATGCAATTAGATTGAAATGTTGCAATTGCTTCAGGATACTTTGGTACTGGAAATTTATCAAGAAGCTTGTTGGGACAGAGCAAGAGAAAGGTCTGCATTCCTTTCAGAGAGAAGATGGATGCTAATGTCTGGTGGGATTTTTATCCAGAGACATTTGCAGTCATCAGCCTTGTCAGGATTTTTTTTTTAAATTTATCTGACTAGCAGGAACTGTGACTAACATTGTGTACAGTTACTAACAACATTGTGATGGCAGAACTAGTTGCTGTCAGTATTATCTTTTATAATACAGATATTTCTTAAGCTGTGGGTGCAGTGGGTGGTGTGTGATTTGTGAAGGATGAGAACTGAAAGGGATGTGGATTTTTTTTTTTCAACTGAGGCAGTGAGACAACTCCTCCCAGACCTTCCACGCTCTCTCTGTGACTGTTTTCTTCAGGTTTTTGGCACAGCCTTGTCCAGGCAACAGAACCGCTTGCACCATGAGGAACTGAAAGGGCTTGGCATTATCATAATGTTTTATGAATGCAAAAATCACTGCCACTTTGTCTGGATACAGCACAGAGCCTGTCAAAGGTGGACCCAGATAAGGTGAACTGATCAGAAGCTGAGAGCTCAGCTGTTCCCACCCCCATCTGAAATTCTAGGAATATTATATCAGGATTACAAGCTTCAGACTCTGATGCACCTTGCTTGAGAGGGCAGCAGCTATAGGGAACATTGCAGGATTTGATAAGTATATGAAAGAATACATTGAGTACAGATGGTGTACAGCTTTATCTTTTCATGTTCTTGTGAAAGGATAACTTGCAATGCTGGGAGATTTCAGGCCTAGAGCATTACATAAAATAGTTGACAACGAATGTTAATACTTGTCTTTTCTGCTCTGGTCAGTTGTCCTTAAAGTAACTCCTGCAGACTCCATCTGGTCATCCTTATGTGACATTGAACAAGTCAGCACCGTAAACTTCATCTGACTGTTAATTTATTATGCTTTTTTTTTTCCTGTTCAGGCAGATGGAATAGTAAGAAACTTTCCTTGGCTTCCAAAAAACAAGAGAGTTGATGATATCAAGTTCAGGTGCTTCCCTCTATTCCATTTATTCTGCACTGCAATGGTGCTATGGAGGGATGGGTAAATGTGCAATTTCTCTGCTGAAGTTTCCCTGCATGTGGAAGAATGAGGACAAATAAATAAAAGGTTGGGGATTTTTTGTCAGGAGGGATGTATTAACAGGACTTTCAAGTGCAAGATGTGGAGGTATTTGTTCTGTTCTTCTTGTTGCTTCTGAGTCTTCAGATGGACAAATATGTTATTGATAGATCTCAACATGCTTTCTCTTTCCTTCTTGTAGGAAAGTGGGTTAAGTAATCAGTTAGACATTCCCTTTAGTTCTGTCCTTTCTATGATTTTTAGCTTGCATTTGGTATCCCTACCTAATCTGTTTAACTGGCAGGGCATTTTATTTATAGTAGGATAATCCTCGATTACTTATGATTTTTTGAGGGCAAGGCACCTATCTGCCATAATGCATAATGATGCATATCCCAGAAATCAGCCATTATGCTTTTACAAGCTCAAGAGGTGACTGTGGCAAAGGTGAAAGTCATGAACTGAGGAAGCCTGTGCAGAACATGGAAGGAGTAAAACACACATGCTGGTAGATGCATGCTGGCCACACATGGAAATGCTGGTAGACTTTGAAAAGTTTGGATTTTGAATAAAGCCTTAACTTTGCTACCATAAACCTAAGGCAAAAATAATTTAAGATTTTTGTGAAAGAACAGTCTTTTTAGTATTTTATGGTGAGTTAGGTACTTCCAAATTGAGACGTGTCTATATATATATCAACTCTCAGCTCTGTTCCATGGCTCTGTATGGGACAGCTGTAGATGGAAAACAAACATAACCATCTCACTATCTATGCCCTTTCTATCCCAAAAAATGAATGGAGTATTCGTGGCAAAGATAAGTCTTCAGAAACTACACGTGTTGAGGAAATCATAGTGTCTGCCACTGCTCATTGAGAGCCAGTGTAGTCATTTGTGGGTTAGAGGAGTGGTGACTTAATATCAAAAAAGTCTCCAGAAAGTGTGTTTCTGAAAAGCTACGTATAATGTAACCCAAAATATTGGTGATTTGACTTGATTAATGAGAGCCATTTGGTTTATTATTTATGGTCTTGATAGTAATTATATTATGCTGTACTCAATCTACCATTACATTTTCAGTTAAACTCTGTAATTAAAAAAATGCCCCCATTGTCTCGTAGATGCTATAACAACCTCCCCCTTTTTTTTTTTTAAGGAGAGGGTTTCTCAACATTTTTTCAGTCCACCTGGCGTAGAACCATATAATTTCCTAAAGGTACTCAATAACCTTTGGTGTGATTTTTAGTAAACATTTCTTCCACAACTATATTGGAATTGATACCTCTAGTCATCAGACCAACAGTTCGTTGGGACCAGATGGTAGACATGCATACACTTAAAAAATGCATTACAAAGTTTTCCCTCAGCTGTTTTATTTGTCTACATTAAGAGTTTGTTTCAGTGGCAAAGTGTAATTGCACAGAAAAAGTGTGCGACTCCAAGGAAGGGAAAAGCTTTTCATCAAATGCGTTCAGTTCAAAAGAATGAAAAAAGAAAAAACAAGTAATAATAAAACCAAACCCCTAGTCATAAGCTCTGCAGAGACAATTTAGCTAAATTGAATTTGTTCTTCCCTGGTGTACACATGCAAGGTCCAGCTGGCTCCTGGCTCTTCAGAATTTAATTTGCTGCACCTAAAGTGGAGGGAAATTCTCTCTGTGGGCAATTTGGTTTCCCCAACACTACAAGCAGAACCTTATTCCCCTACTAGAATTAAGCACAAGTGCTTTTTATTTTGCATTCTGGATTACAAGCTGTCTCTCCCCTTTGGTTGATAAATTTCACCATGGTTTCACACACAGCAGACAGAGCTGAGACAGAGCAAAGCTTCCTGATGTTGGATAAAAAAGATGAGTGCATAAGGTGTAGGCAATCGCAAAGCAGTGTTGGATTCACAAGCAGCAGAGGTTAGCTGCTCATTCCAGGGATATTTCTACAGCCAACATTAGTGTGCTGTTATAGGCAATCACCTCCTTTGTCCATGTCCAACTCAATGTGAATTCTGCTTAGTGCTTCCCCATGAGTCTATGCCAAAGCTTAGATATCTGTGTGGCAGAGGGGTTAGAACAATGTGATCTTTAAGGTCCCTTCCAACTCTAACCATTCTATGATTCTATGATAAGTGCCATTTGCGTACTCTAACTACAGGTAAAAAAGATGTAAGTTTATATGTAATTGTTTAATCAATAGCTGGAAGTCTTCTAGCCCTTGATTTGTGGTCCTTTTCACCCTCCCACTCTCTTTATGTGAAGATGAGAGATTTTACAGCCCATGATAAGGTGTCTGGCACATAAGTTGCCAAAAAGTAATTAGCAGCACTGTTTCTGATTTAACACATGAAGCTGGCACTGATACGGAGGCAATGGTAAAGTTCAGATAATATCCTCAGCAGCCCTGGCCAGCTGTGCCAGGTATGAAGTGTGGGGTCCCCTAAGTGAGAGAATTTAATTTCTATCTTCAGCAGCAATAACAAATAAGAAACACAAGACACAGGTTTGTAGGCAGAATCTAGTCACTTTGGCCCCTGGGCCTCAATAAGCACAGACTTGACACGAGAGGGATGCTGTCTCTGGGGTCCTTGTTTCACAGATATGTTGGGAAGGGAGAGGTCATGGTGCAACAGCCTAGGTATCCATCCTACCAAGGTTTTAACAAGAGGCTTTCAACAAGTTGAATCTGTGAACAGTGTGGTTTGTTTATAGAGAGGTTATGCAGAAAGTGGAAACCTGTACCATGGGCACTCTGGTCACGTGGAAGGGTGATCTGCTGGTATCTGCTTAAGAAGCATCTATGAACACAAGAATCTGTAGTCACTTCTCTCCCTGCTGTGTTGTATGGAAGTATTCTCTACTGTTGTGACCTTTCTCCCCCCACCACCAATGATACATGTGAGAGGTTTTGGATCTTTTGCCCTGTGACAGGATTTGGTTTGCCCCTGCAGAACTCTGATGGCTGATGTCTGAGATCTACCTGGGGCCAGTATCAGATGCTTATAATGTTTTGAGCATAGCAGAAGAGCTCAGCATCCTCCTGCAAAAATTCAAACCTGTTCTTTACCCTCAGAGGCAACTGCCATCTTGTAAAATGGATTATAGATAGTCAATATTAAGTTTTTGGTTATGCTTGATGCAACCCACAAGTGATAGAATATTCCTGATGACTGTAGTTTCACTGGATGTAGGAATGAACACAATTTTGTGAATAGCTACCTTTTCCTTTTATGACTGGTTGGGTTTGTTACATATGTGTGAATTTTAGGTAAACTAATCAGTAATACTTTTTTTTTTTTTTAACTGAGAGTGCAATAGCAGAACAGAATGGTAGTCTACTTAGTCTAATATTCTTCTTCTTGAAGTGGTCAGTAGCAGATTGTTAGGGAAAACGGTAAGAAACCAGACAAGTTGCAAATTATTCTTCCTCTTGTGATTCTCTGGGCTCCAGCTACCAGTAAAAAATTCATTGAGGTTGCATCTGTTCTGTTATGTTTATGTACTCGTTAACTCCTGAAGACAATTCACATATTTGTCTGACAAGAATTTGTCTGCACTGTTGTTATCAGTGACATCTCATGGTAATAAATTAATAAATAATAATAATTAATTAATTATGTGTTACTTGAAAATTCTTTCAAAATATCCTTTTGTCCTAAACTCACTTCTCCACAATTTCATAGTGGGAAAATGCTTTTCCCTGTTAATTGTCAGTGACATTTACAATTTGACAGCTAGACCACAACAACTCAGTCATCTCCTTTGTTCTGAAGAGCCCCTGCCTCCTTCACTTTGTGTGGAAGTTACTCACAAGCTGTCCTGTACACATCATTCATTACCCACTCAAAGTCTTGGCTTTACTGTGGTGAAAAAAATATAAAGTGCAGTTTTGGCCTCGGGGAAAGTCATGAGTATGATCTAACTAGAGATAAAAACACACGAACACTGGGAAATTGGCATTTTGAGAAGCTCGCTGGGTTGAAAGCCTGCTAGGCTTATAGTGCTGACCTTGGCAAGTTTACCTTGCTGTCAGGATACTTATTGTTCCAAGGTAAACACAATGAATAATTTGTACTGGCTAACGGGAAAGGAAAAAATACGTGCACCCTCATTAGCCAGCATCAGAAGCCTTCCGACATAAGCACAAGCAGGATCTGAGCTGAATTTTGAAAATTTCATGTCCTCAGAGGTGGCTGGTTCTTAAATGTATTAATGAGATAAGCTTTGTTTGCTCATTATGCAAATTTGACTAACAGGAGCAATATGGGAGGATGCGGTTAGGTAGAAAACAGGAAACCTGTCATTGTCATGCTGAATGAGTCTGAAATCTCATGCTTCTAATTAGTTTGTTAGAATCATTATCTAAGCAGACTTGAAAGAGTGAGTGTATGTTATTTTTTTAAGACAAACTTTAGAAGCATTATAACGTAGGAGGTTAATAACCCAGCTTTTGGTTGGGTTGAAATAACTTTTTTATAAAGAGAGGATGGCCCAGTTTTCCTGACTGACCATTTGAGCCATGACACGGAGCCTTTGTCTGGCTGGGAGCCTCATCACCTTTCTCATGAAGAAGAGCTTGGAAGAAGAGAGCCAAGGCGGTGGAGAACTCCAAGAATAGCAGGACATGATAACAGCTCTATCACTGCATTACATGTAAGTGAGTCACATAACAATATCGGCCTGAGCAGTTTTGCTACTTTACTCTATGCCGTAGCTGGAGATTTGGACAACCTAACAGCTCCAAGTTCTCTGGTAAAGCTTCACTGGGACACTTGGCTCAAGTGACACAGGTTGACTGTATCTGCTTAGGGGAGAGCTACTTGTGGATAAGCTAGTATCAGAGAACTGTGTGCACCTACACCCCAGAGGTGATATTGATTTGTACTGCAAAAGGAATAATCTGAATAACCTTTATGTAGCAGTGCAATGGTCAGGGCACTAGTGCAGGACAAGTTCAATGCTGGCTTCGTTCAACAGTGGTCAAACACATAGTTTTGAAAAATGTGTGTCTGAAGGTACAACTAACAGAAGAATAATAACTCATCTCATTTTTCTTGAAGAATAAATTTCTTTAGTGT
Organism: Tringa tobata; assembly: GCA_033628505.1. Lineage (NCBI taxonomy): Eukaryota > Metazoa > Chordata > Aves > Charadriiformes > Scolopacidae > Tringa > Tringa tobata. The sequence continues at coordinate 5,077,730 of JAHREE010000378.1, forward strand.
TATATAGGTCTCATACCCTCACATACCTATGAAATATTAGTTGAAATTGCACTTCTGCATGTGTAGCTGCAAGTGTATTTACATTTTCTGAGTAGATTGATGCATCTTCCATGCAATAGGAAGAAGCATTCTCTAAGTGATAGGGCACTGTTTAGTGAACACATTATTTTCAGACAGAATTTACATCTGGACCTCAGCAACTACAAACTGAAGATCATAACAGCTTTCTTCTGATGATGTATAATACCATCATTCTGTTTTGTAGCATCTTGGCATTGTTCTAATTTTAGTCAATTTTTTTTTCACTGTTTAAGGGAGTATAAAGTTCAGTTAGCTACTGAATTTCATTACCACATTTTGCAAATTGCTGTTGTTGGTTAGTTGAATTATAAATTGTTCAGGATAGATAACTACTTACAATTATGAAAAGGTCCATTTCTGACATCTAATTCCAGTTTATCAGCCAAACCAGTGAACTGATGGCCCTGGTCAGCACAGTAGGATGATAAAACCCAGCTTTGAAGTATATAATCCTCTTATTAGTTATATAAGACAAGCTAGCAGGAAATTTCCCAAATGAGGTCTTAAACTGTGTTGTTCTCCAGTCGTACAAAACCATCCTAGAATCTCAGTAATGATGTTTCAAGCCTACCTTTGGGTGCAAAGGAATTATTGTAATTTTTGGCATCTTTTATTAATCAGAAATAATCTCATCCTTTCTGCTACGTCTCATTTTTCAGTCAATTATATATTTTTTTATTTGCTGCCAATTCTATCAATAACTACTTTTTAATAATCCTTTCAAACATGTGGGGACATAAAGAATTGGTTTCTTTTCTTCTCCTGAGTGATGTTTTCAGTGGGAAGAGGGGCTGAGAATACATTAGGAATACACCCACCCACCAGCAGCTTTATTCCTTCCTTAATTTTTTGAACTTACTTCAAAGCCAGTAGGTCTATGGCAGTATACTCAGCGTGCTCTTAGTTTACAGAAAATTGTTGGATTTAGAGGTTAGAGAGCTCCGTTCTCTCATTTAATGTTCTAAATCTGTGACATATTTTAATTCACAGAAGGGTCATGCTGATTTGGCTGATAATGGTTTCTATTAATTCCACATGCTGTACCAATTAAAATCTGGGCATGCAAATTAAAATCCTTATTCTGGATGGATGAGTGATAGGGGAGGTTATAAGCCCCAAATGCTTCTTTGAAACATGGCTCTATTTGAACAGAAAGAGCTTCTAAACATTATACTCTGGGTGCCTGTGTGTATTATGTCTCAAGCAATCCTTATCAAACGTGCCCAGGTTACAATAAACAAGGTTTTTATTTCCTTAGCTGCCAACCTTGACAAGCTGATGCAGTCTGTCAGAGCCAGACTGGGATCTTTCCATCACACATTACATGACCAGTAAGAAAGATTCTGCCGGCCAAAATCTGTCCTCAGCTGCACTCCTGCAATCCTGTTACCTCCGTAGCATGTCCTCAGTGACACCAGAGCAAATCCCTTCTGTGCAAGGGAGCTCTTCAGCTCCGGGGGAGAAGAGGGAAGGGTGTTGGAGGTAGCAAAGAGATCCGAGGAGGGGACGGGTGCATTTTCCCCTTGAAAAGTTTGTTGTTTATCTGTTTGTTTTTGCAAAACAGGCGTTTTTATTGAGAAAGGTAAAAACATCGATCCTTCCTACTGTACATTGTAACTAATTAACATTTAGTGAACACTTTTGAAGAAGATGAACCAGAAGGGCCAGACTACAAGTTTATTCCTTGGTTTCTCTCTTAGACCGGTGTTCCTTTTGTTTCCATTGTGTTAGTAAATAAAAAACTACTTTTAGTAAAAAAGAAATAAAAATTAGTATCTTAAGGTCAGGTTTGTAATACCAAGTGCTCTGATTACTTCCTGGAATGATATATAGACTTTCCAATTAGTTTTTTCTATCCAAACAATTAACTTTTATAGTAACAGGTTTGTGTCCTGTATTTTTTGATAAATGCTGGTTACATAGCACATTCAACACATTCATTTACTCCCTTTATAGACATGTATTAATGGCTATATTACTTATCTTTAGGCACCTATAGAATATCTTGAAGGAAAGCATTGCCAGAAGTAGCAGATTATCAACAGTACTCTTGTGTTTGTTACTTGTGCTAGATAGTTATTTTTAAGTAGGACTGGGCTACATCTGGAACTTTGTCTGTAGTCTGCTACATATAAAGCAATTCATGTCCTAACAAGCTTTTTAAAAGGGAGATTAGGTAGCAAAAGGTGTAGGAACCAGTATTCCTTCTGATATTGTTGAAATTTTAACACTGCATGAACATTTTTCACAATTATCTGTAGCCCAAATATACAAGAACATAAACTGTGATGAGCATGCGTAACAAGACAAAACAACTGAGCAATTTTATTTGAAAAACATTTGCAAATCATTTTTGTTAGCAGCTGAAATAACTGTGTTTATGAATACAAAGTATGTGATTGACAGAGTCAGGAGAGTTGCTTTGAGTTTCACAGAGTGGTGGTGTGTAATAGAACAACTGAAATGCATTTTAAATCATACAAATAAGCAGGTTTATTGTTCACATTTTACGAACTAGAAATTTAGTTTCTCAAAGTTGTGTCTGATTTAAATATAGGTAAGGATTTGTATTTTAACAAAGACACAGACTATATGTACCGTCTAACCATTTCTGGCAAAATTGCATTATGGATTTCATCACTTCTAAATCAAATTGCTTTGGTATGTTTCAGTGTATGACCTGATGGAAGTATTGCAGGGCCATCCAACTTTTAAAAGCTGTGGGATTAAGTCATAATTTTCGGGGGTGGGGGGGTGGGGGGGTGAGGGGGTTGGCAAGGAGGGAAGAGGAGAAAAATAAAAAAGAATTGTTAGATGATCTTCAGCAAAGGAATAGTATTGGAAATAGCTTGCACATTTAGCTATTAGTGTTTAAGGAAAAATATCAATAATTTTAAGAAAATCTTATAGTTGCCTCTATATTGAGACATGTCTTTAGATATATTACATTGTGAAAAAGCTAAACGTGTACGTTTAACTTGGAGTACAGGCATAGACCTTGGTGATGGGCAGGTTAGTAGAATTTACTTTTCAGAGTGGATGTTGCTTCTATAAAATTTGTTTGGTAGAACTGCAGTTGTAGAAGAAGGAATTTTTCTTAATGTAAATTAACTGTTCTTTTAAATCATGGAAATTAAAGGGAAGATTGCTTTAAAAAAATCTAAATAGAGATTCTATGGTGTCATGAAACATCAGCAAATCCAGCAGAGATAGAGTCTTCTACTGTTCATGGAAAAAGTGTCATACAAATATTAGCCATCACTTGCACACATCTAGTGAATTTGGTAAATCACGTCTTTAGTTGTATGTCAAATCACCTGTTTTTTATCACTATATCTATGCTAATAAGTGTTACATGGCTCAAGTTAGCCATTGTCAGATGTCTGCATTTTTAATATATTGACAGTATTGTTATCTGATAAGAATTTTAATGATTTTTTCTTCTCTGTATCTAATGCTTGTTGGCCACTGTTTGACAACTGATCTCAAAGTCCTGTGTTTACAAATATTTTTGAACTTTGCGTTGATCACAGCTGTACAGAACAAAGCCTTTGAGCACTGGTAATCTGTCAGTTTGGCAACATATTAAGAAAATACTTGGCTTTGAAAAATGGTCTTTTATTAAAGATAAAAAACCCAGTAGAATTTTTACAAATAAAATAATGAGGATCTTATGACTCTGGAACGTGAAGTTTATTCAATAATTCCTTTGACATATAGACCACAATACTCTTAGACTTTGTAAATCAAGATTCAAAATTTTGAATATAAAAAGTTAATTACAGAATCACAGAATCACAGAATAATATAGGGTTGGAAGGGACCTTTGGAGATCATCTAGGTCAACCGCCCTGCCAAACCAGGTCCATCTAGGGCAGGCTGCAAAGGAACATGTCCTGGAGGGTTTTGAATGTCTCCAGAGAAGGACACTCCACCACCTCTCTGGGCAGCCTGTTCCAGTGTTCTACCACCCTCAAAGTAAAGAAGCTCCTCCTCAAGTTTAGATGGAACTTCTTATGTTTGAGTTTGTGCCTGTTACTTCATGTCCTGTAACTGGGCACAACTGAAAAAATACTGGCACCATCCTCTTGACACCCACCCTTTAGGTATTTATAGGTGTTGATCGGATCCTCCCTCAGTCTCCTCTTCTCCAACTAAAAAGACCCAAGTCCCTCACCCTTTTCTCGTAAGAGAGATGTTCTATTCAGCTGCAGGAAATAGTGACAGGATGAGGGGTAACAGTTTTAAACTGAAAGAAGGGAGATTAAGGTTATATATTAAGAAGAAATTCTTTAAAGGTGGTGAGACACTGGAACAGGTTGCCCAAGAAAGTTCTAGATGCCCCATCCCTGGAGGTGTTCAAGGCCAGACTGGATGGGTCTTTGAGCAACTTGGTCCGGTGGGAGGTCCCTGCCCATGACAGGGGGGTTAGAACTATGTGATCCTAGATCCCTTCCAACGCAGATGATGAGTGTATGATTCTATGAAATGATGATACAAAAACATTAGATAGGTAAAGTGATAACATTAGGTCATAAGAAAAGAAGGACCATTTTACTGGGATAAATGTGGACTGATAAAGTTCCTCAATTTTTGTTCCAGTATTGACTGAATCTAGTACCTTCCTTGTTGTACAAGTTGACATATGTTAATAGAATTTGCAGATGGTGCGTTGTTGGCAAGCAGTGTCAGTTCATGGGATGATTTGAATAACATGGACTCTTGAGAAGAAATTAAGAGGTATCATGCATTTAAGTACTAATCAAAATTTTCCCTGATAAGAGTGGGTTGAAAATGGTTGACAAAGGAACATCAAGGTTAGTATTCATCTTATTATCGTCATCAGGATAAAGACACCTGTGATTCCAGAAAAAAAATCAGCCAAGGTGTTTCAAGGAGAGATGAGAAGATTCTTGTGTGTATTTTTCTACAAGGCACTGGTAAAATCTCACACATGATCCAACATGCAGTTCTGATCACCAAGGTATAAGGAAGATGAATTTAAGGTGTTGTATTCATAGAACTTCCAGCGTAATTAGAAGTAGGAAGGGCTTATCTTCACATAGCCAAAAGAGGAGGCGAACTGAGAGTTATGTTATTAACGAACCTAACAGGACGGTAAACAATAGGGAAGGAATGGACTTTGAAAGAAAATGCTGAAACAATGCATAGACATTAATTGGTCATGAATAAACTTGGAAATTCAAGGATTTGTAATTACTAAGGTCTGGAACGTCTTCGGTGGATTGTTAGACTGAACTTGAACTCTTTGTGAATGGAAGGATGTTAAGTAGTTGCCAGAAAACAGTGAACCAGAAGTTCTTTCAGTCAAGCATCCTTACAGTGTTGTTGGCCAGTCCTGCTACTGAATGGAAACATAAACAAGGTTCAGATAGGTTGGCTACACTTTTGTCAATGAATCCTATTCATCTTTAATACCCCTTCAGAGCTTAAGGGTTCCTTCTATTTTCTTGATATCATTCCAGTGGCTGCACCTGAATAACCTTGTGATAATCTTGCATTCTGAAGGCCTGTGCGAGAATGGATAAATGAATATGACAGTTTTGTTGTTCAGAGTTTTTTTCTCTTATTTGTTTGTATTCTACTTCCACTGTTAAATGACTGTCTAGAGGGAGACTGAGTTAAATAGCTTTGGATTCAGTAGTATGCTCACATAAGAGCACTCAAGCTTAAAATTTATGTATAAAATAATAATATAGCATACTTAAATTTTAATTGTGTTTTAGTTCCAGAAAAGCAGTACATGTCTGATCTTCTGCTGAATAGTCTGAATCTGCATGGTTGGGAACAAATGAAGTTATTTCCTTCAAGTTTATTTGGCATTTAAAGCATTTTCATTTAAAGCAAATGAGCTGTCTTCCATCTTGCCTTTTGGCTAGAGGCAGTGTCCATTGCTTGTGCTACCTTGCATTTTCAAATACTTTAACCTGCGTGAAGAAACATGGCCTGACCTCAGCCAGCAGAAAATACTTTGGAAAACAAAACAACACACACCTCCCACCTGAAAGAAGTCCAAAGAAAACAATCCTTTATCTATCTACATTATTATTTCTACATAGTCACATCTACATGCCACTTTATAGTATTGAAGATACTAAAGGCGTCTGTCTGTTTTAAAATCCAAGGGCCTTGAACAACAACAGCTGGATTTGCAGCACATCATCCTTGCCTCCCCTTATTGTCTGTGATTCAGAAGTATAAACAGATTTTTCTTTGACAAAGTCAGGACTTCTGGAAATCATAAAGATTCATGATATTACTGTTGGTGGCAGTTCTTCCTCCTGGCAGAAACTGTTAGAAAGATGAAAGGAATTTCATATTGATGACAGTCAACAGTATTCAACATTTTTTTCTGGAAAGAAGCTTTAGAAGATTTCTCTTTTCTCTTTTGTGTGGGCTATTGAAAAAGGTAAAAATCTATTGCTGTCATGGTCTTATTTATATGTACTCCATAAAGCATGGCCTTCTAATACTTGAAGCAATGATGCTGATCATTTTATGTAATGAGATTTCTGCCAGTTCTGGAATATAGATGCTAAAGAGGGAAGGGGAATTACAAAAGAGCATAAGGACATGCTAATTATTTTCTTTTTTTTTCCTCCCTGTTTAGAAGCTTAGCAGGATAACTTTGATTAAACACTCGGAAGGAGAAAAATAGGTGTTTCTGGATGCAAAATAGCCATATGTTTGCCATGCATCATTTTAAAGACCTTTTAAGTTGGGAACGTTTTTTTTCCCCTCATGCTTATGTACACTGCAGGCTGAAAGTTAGGTGCCCAGAGGCCTTACTAGAGCTGACTCACGCTGAAAACAACAACAAAAACTATAACAAACTTCAAAAGGATACATGCATTTTGGAAGAAGAATTGAAATACGTTATTTGTGCTACTAGAGGTGCTGTATAATAGTGAAAGTGTAGTATTTCCCAAAGTAGGAGTGCATTCAGGAATAACAACACACTCCCCCTTATTTTTTCCTGTTTCAGGATTAGGTGCTCAACACTGCATTTACGCGCAGGAGATGCTTGCAACTTGGTTTACCAACAGTCTCATCCTGCTTGGTACAGTTGTGAGGTGCTGGCTGGTTCGCTGACAGTCCTCCCTGGCAGCCTGTGATTTCTCCTGCCATCCATGGTGCGAGTGCAGGAGGCTGCACTGGGCTGCAGGAGGAGCTTGGGGACCCAAGGTTTACCTGGCTCACCTGGCACTTGCAGCTTGTGCCTTTATCTCTCCACCATCTGTCACAAATACCGATCCCCTGGCTTGCTTTTCCTGGCTGTTAATTCAGAGGAGGATTAGAAGGGAGTTTTGTCACCTAGATTCCACACAGCTTCCAGTGACCTCCTAAGGTAAGCTCACCAGAGGTGAGTAGAAGCAGAGCTAAATCCAGTAACTTATATAAGTACACCTCGGACTTAAGCTTTCTTCTTTATTCAAAGGAAAAAAAAATAATATTATGTAAGCAGAATGAAGCTTTTCTGCTGTTTTTGCAGGTTGCTTCTTCAGGGGTCCAAGCAGAGAAACCTCTGTTGTGAAATGCATCCTGGCAGTCTGCTGGAGCATGCCAGGGCCCACGAGCCTGTCCTGCTGCCTCTCCTGCTAAGAGCAGTTGCTGTGTTACAGCCATGGCTGCTGCTTCCCATGTTAGCTAAAACTGCTCATTATCAACATTTGTAAATGCTAAGTAAAATATCTTCCTTTTTTTCCATCCACTGATTTCTCCAATCTAATTATATCAGTAGTGATGTGTGATTACCTTTCAGTTGACTCAGAATCCGGAGAAAATTGAAATGGTCATTATTTTAAGAGCTTCAGTGCTGATATGTAGCTACTTCCCTTATTCCCTAAGCATTTGTACTGATCTCCTAGTATATTTTCCAAACCCTTTCCTCCTTTGTTCCTTTCTCCAACTGTCATCTTACAACAGAAGTGACTTTTGTGTAGTAGCCACTTTGCTGCGCTGCTGTAATAACATGACACACAGTGCTTCAGAATAAAAGCAGTAAAGAACTAAACCCTCAGTTGGATTAGGGTCTTGAATCAGAGTTAATAAAAAAAAGTATAAGAAAAGAAGAAAAAAAAGCAAGGTGCTTAGTATAGGAGGAAACATCACTTAGAAGCAGCTGTAGAAACTGAAATTTAAAATCAGGTACAATATACGTAGAAGACTGTCACAATCAGTCACGTAGTTGATTTAAAATTAAAAAAATGTAAACAACTGAAAAATCCCCACCTTTTTTGTTCCTTATACCTAATAACTCCTTTTCTGTTGGAAGGATCATTTTTTAAAAATACTGATTACTCTTTCTTATTATTTTAACATGCGCAGAAATTTAGTAAGTGGATTTGAGAAAACGTCTTTGAGGAAATGTCACTGCCCTGATTGTCAGGTCTGCTGCAGATACATTTATCACAGTAATGTAACAAGTGGATGGGTCTGCTTTCCATCTCCCTTCACCTCTCCATGTTCTTGGCCTTGTAAAGGGCCTGGCCACCTGCACTTGAACCTGGCGCAGTTTCACTTGGCTGCCTAACTCCCTGCATTGGACATTTCTGCACTCAATAAGACTCTCTTCTTCCCTGTCCATGTGGTCCCTTCCCTTGCAGAGAAAAGCACCAGCCAGCCCAGTTTCACCACAGAGAAGTTGCTGTACTCTTACCGGTGGAATAAAATCAGCACCTAGAGTTCAAGTTCTGTATGGTTTCCCTAAATTGAGGTTACCGTTGTTAACTGTTACTGTTGACATTAAATTATTGGACATTGACTTAAGCTGTGTGTCTCAATATCTATATTTTGTCCATTGTCCAGATGCAGTCTATTGCAAATGCTACTGACTTCCACGGTACAGTAAAGCGTATGTAAATAACACCACTGCTGAGGCCTTATTCAATTAAAATAATTTAATAATGCTGTGTAGGAGGGGAAGAGGACAAAAGAAAATTGCAAATTAAACAGTGCATTGGTGTGGTATACTGGAAAGATTTTAAAAGACAGTTACCAGATTCAGGTCTTGCAGTGCCTGGATACTGTGTTAACCTGAACGTGGTAGGCAAGAACAAGAAATTGCAGATGTGAACTCCTGCAGGTTTTGAAATTAACACTCTTCTGGATCCTTCTTACATCATTTAGGGGATGTGATTTCTGGCTGCAGCTATAGAATCTCAGTGCATTAGCAGGGTTTGCTTGTGCTTGTGACAACCCCCTGTTGCTGTTGTTATTATCCGAGAAATTCTACCCTCTGCCAAAACTGATAGTCTTTAACGACCTGTCACAGACTAACATTAAAAGTTGAAATTCCGCTTGTTGATTTAGATTGTTCAGAGTTTTTTACGTTGTATAAGTGCATATGCATTATCCTTTAATGAGTCAGGTTATTTAAATTTCAGATCAGATTGGGGATGTAGCGGGTGTGATGGTTCTATATTCCTCTACCATCTGTCACTGAGGAACTCCTTAAAGCTGCAGCCTTGGTTAGAAGAACAGCTTGGTCCTATAATCTCTCTGTCACTGTTTCGAAGCAAAGACTACAGACAGGCTTCTCATACGCTTAGAACAATTTTTTGAATGAAACTTTCATAGTGACATTGGAGATACTAATTCTACATGGAATATTCAAAGACTACTGTGTTGGTATTACAAATGTGATGTGTACCTCAGTGGGTCAGGCCAGGGATGATTCCTGCAGGAGTTCATGTCACCAGGTAGTAATTTAATGCAAATCCCAGATGCTGAAGCAAGGCAGGTGACCCGTCCTAAGTTGCACTCCCAGAGGGAAGGGAGTAATTCTCTGATCTTACTGTTCTTCTTCCTTTTAGTGCCCCTCAGTTGGGTCAGACAACTCCGTCTGAAGCTGAGTTGTTCAATCATTTCAGAAGTGAAAGGGGACTGACCAAAACAGAGACTCTGCAAAGGTGTTCTGAGATACTTTGGCCTCAGAGGGTTCTTGCAGTATTTGGGTGACAGCCTTGAAAGAGCTCTGGATTATTTTCTGAGCAGTTTTCCCTGTGGTGCTTTTGTTCTCAATAAATAGTACTTCATCAAAGCTGGCTGGTTTTGATTTGCACCGTCCTTGGTCTCTGAAGACAGTCTGTTTGCAGGCACTGAGTTCAGTCAGTCTTGCTCAGGTGGATTTCAGTGGCCTGCAGGCATCAGTTAGAGGAAAGAGCAGTGGAAGGTTGGAGGCCTGCAACCAAAGAGGATTGTGCTTAGGGAGCCCCTGATGTCGCCAGAAGCAGTAACTGGGTACTGACAGCAAACAGGAGTCCTTGACAGAAAGTAAAAGGAATTGTTCTGCAATTAGGTCTCCTCCACCCCCAAGAACCCAACAAGACCTTTCTTTTGCCCTTCCTGAAAATATCAATGATATTTCTCCTCTTCTCTGTGCTTATGTTATGTGGTTAAACAGTGCTGTTCTTTCTCAAGAAGAGGCCCAATGGCGTAGCTGATAAAGCATGTGGCACAGGAGACACGGTCTCGTATGTGCTGCAATGATTGTTAACATTTACTGCTTCTCCCATTTTCTGTCATACAGTTTGTAAACTCTCCAATAAATCATGTATGAGAGACCTGGATTTTTGCTAGGGCCTTTGCCAAAAAAATAAAAAAATAAAGAATGGTGATATTTCTGTAGTTTTACTGAATTTCTCCAGCTCTTACCTGGAGAAATACCTGAGAATGGAAGTAGAAAAGCTCCATTATATTTCCCCTTTAAAAAATAAAACAGAATACTACTAATAAATAAATTATCTTCATAAATGATCTAGAAAAACTACTGGGTTGTTTTTAATTTGTCTTTCATTAAAGGCTCTACTATTGATTTAGTGATGCTGGCTGATAGGTAAATAATCTCTTATCAGTTTATTACATAGTTTAAATGGATGTTGGTATGATATGTAAATACCTTTGAGATGCCAGTGAGGACAAATGACACCCATCTACTGATACCTATAGGCTACCTTATATATGAAAAAATCACATGTAGAAATTAAATATGTGATGTTTGTTAACAGGGAGAACCTTTCCTACTGTTTTGGAGTACTAACATGAAGAGCTTCCCTGATACATGAAATCAGAAATATGGGCGAAGTCATAATCTTCCTCTTACATGGAAATTTATGATGTCCACAAAATGGATGCTGTTTTCTATTCTCCATACTCACTCATATCTCAGTAACGTTAAGATAATTTTTGCCTTTACATTTCTAATTGGCTTCATGCTGCTGTGACTTGTTGAAATTCTGTCCTTGTCATGTGAGTGTTGCTAACATTTTCTTGTGAAACTCATCCTGAATTGTCAAATGAAAGCACTTTCAAATGTTCCTAAGTCTTTGACTTCTTTGATTCTTTGGAGTATTTTCTTCTCCTAAAAATTAATTCTATAAGTAACATTGACTTTCCATCAAAAAGGTGTTTTCTGCTGGACAAATAGAACTTCAATGCTGCAATTCAATATATGTCACTAACCACACTAACCACAGTTGTGATTTCAGTGCCAGTATTGAAAAATAATGACATTTTAAATGACTTTTTTTCACTTCTCTGTTCAACTTCAAAAAAAAGTCTCTAGCACATGGATCTTTTCCATTAGTACACTTGGGCGTCTTGAAATTACTAGATGAAAAGTGTGTGTTAGATTATGGGTTTGAACAGTGAACGTAACTCAAAGCATGTACATCAGCATTTCTTTGAAGTGTCAGACTGTGTATAAATACTGACAAAATTAAATCACTCAAAAAGGAGATTATTAGAATACTCTAAACACAAGGCTTTACTATTTCAAAGTACTGCTTAGCAGTGAGATAAAAAAAATAAATCCCATTATAGTTAACATAATGCTGTCGTTACCTAAACTTCTGTTGGTTCTCTGAGTGTAGAATGTATTGTATACAATTGTATCTGGCTATTTCTAAAATCTTTGTTCTCTTGTAGTTCACCAACATGACACACAACCCCTGCTGTGCTTTGGACAGGACTTTGAACAGCCTGGCTTAATGGAGAGGAAAGGGTGTCATTGCTGTGTGCAATGAAAGAAGGTCCATATGAATTCTGAGGAAAGCTGATTACAGAATTGTAAAGGATATGGCAAAAATATACAACAGCATATGAAGGAAACTCTAGGAACAGTGTAGAATGTTAGTGGGGGAAGGTAAAATTTGTGTATTTGACAAAAGAAGAGAGATTATTGAAAACCTGTCTGCAGGTTTGGGTGAATACTGCCTGCCCATTCCCCCGGGCACTATCAAACTGCAGATTTTAAATGTGTCATGTAAGTGTCATTGCTCCCAATTCTACCTGCTGTGGCAGACATCTGCACTTTGGGAATCTGCCTTCCTAATGCAAAGGGCAGCCAACAGCGCTATAAACACTCAGCTCACCTACCCCGCTGCAGTCCAAATGCATCTAGGTCAATGTTACACAGGGGTTGTTTTTATCGTTTAAAGAACATTAAAGAAACAATATGGATGCTCACACAAATGACAACGGAGGTATATATCCAAACTGCCCAGGTCTGCTCCAGATCCCTTTCGAAAGCAAAAACCTGGCAGTCTCTGCTGCTCACAGAGCAGCATGACAACTCTCCATGGCATAAAGCAGTGCCTTCCTCCCTACCTGCAACACTAACATGTTGTCTCTACCCAGAGGCAGAAAAATTTCTGCAGCTAGAAATAATCTATCTGCATCTCAAGAATACACATAGTGTGTCATGTATATCGTCAAAACATTTCCCAAATCTCTTTTTAAATCTCCCAGCACCCCTGGAGGAAGGTGCACTATTCCTTTTTAAAAGACAAGGAGGTGGATGCACTGGAAGGATGACTTCAGTCCTACTGGGAGAAATTATTTTGCAGCTGTGGCAGTTTCCTGTTTGTTCAGCCAGATCTGCCTTCAGCAACTACCTCATGCAGTGTTCTCATTCCTGTTTAATTCTCTTAAGTTTTTTGAACCAACACAGCTGTAGGAAAAAGCTGTGGCCTCTGCTCCTCCTGATTGCCATCAGCAGAACTCTTTATTAAGGTCACTTCCACCACAAGGCGGGGGTGGGAACTGCACTACCGTCCTCAAGGAACTATTTGGGTGGCAGATTGTCACATGCAGACCCACAATGCTCAAGAAGAGCAAAGCCCAGCTTGAGTTTTCAGGATTAATTGTAAGGGGTAGAGCCAAGAGTCATAGAATGAACAAAACTATTGAAGAGAACATTGAGGGATGTATGCAGAAGACCACAGTGGTAAATGAATTCCTGTTGTTCAGAGAAAGTTCATGATAACCAGGTACAAGTTTCTCCCCTGAGGATTAAGAGGGAGAGTGTCAGATAGAAGCTTTACAGGAGAGATAATAACTTGATGAAGTTATTATGGAGTAGTAAGTACATTCAAAGCACAGTTCATCTCACCCTAAAGCAGATGTCTAAATCAGATAAAACATGACCTAACAGTTTCTGTGTATACATTGACTGCAAAAGGTCTGGGTGAGCAGTTCAGCTGTAGATGTTGATCTAGTAGATGTCAAAAGTTGTGAGATGCAAAAATGGGTCCATTTCATTTAGAAAAAATCAGACTGGTATGTTTGATTTCTCTGAAAATTTCTAATGTTGCATTTTGAAAATAAACATTTTTTTTAATTTTTTTTTTTTTTTAATTTCATATCATATGGAGTAAGATAAAAGAGGCTGGAATAAAAACATAACATTTGGGTTTTGGTGAAGGAATAGTTCTTCTCAAAGTTTCTGGACTAATTTTATTCCAGACAGGTTTAAATAAAAATAGTCTCAAAAATGTGTCATTTTCTCTGAAATAGCAATTCTGAGGTTTGAACTGCTCTATAGCTCTACTTGGTTCTCTGAGGAAGAAATTGGTCCTTAAGTAAAGTAATCATACATGTAGGCTTGCTAGGAAGTGTCCTCTTTTAGGAATGTAATCTAGACAGGCTTTTTACTATTTATCCAATATCTTCGCATGTAAATTCCAAACTGATGACAGCCTGACATGGTCAGATGAACTGCATTACGTGTGTAGCAAGCCTGGCTTATCTGGATTGCATGTGTCTTCATGAGCAGGCATCTTCAACAGAACTATGGTTACCCTCTTCGGCTCATTTGGTGAAAATGAAAGTGAAAAAGAGGCATTGAGTTCGCAGATAAGGAAGTGAAGGGAAAAGAGGGCGATAGGCAAAGCAGGTGGAAAACAGGGTATTTTCATAAAGGTACAGGTTTCATCATCCTCGTAAGGCAAGCTTTGAGTTAGAGACTGTATATGGAAGCTAAATCAGTTCGTTCTTGAGGAGCTCTTTAAACAGAGGTAAAACTTATGGCTACACTCACACTGTACATTGTCACCATGGTAATATGTGGGGTTAAAACCCTAACCCAGCCTGACACATGGGCACAGGCCCTGCTGCTCACCAGCAGCACTCCTCTGCCTGCCTGGCAGCATAGCCCTGGCCATTGCTCTGTGCACAGGAGTCCTGAGGCTTCTCTGAATCCCATGTCCTGCTTTGCAGATATTTTCCTCCATTTTCTTGCTTTCCTCTGTCATGGTGCATTCCTCCTCCTTTCTTTCCATCTTCAGGTAATATCTAGTTCTCAGTGCTTGCCTGCTGCAAATTTTTCAATGTCTAATTCCAAATAAACAAATAAGATCTAGAAAGAGTTTCTAATTAGGTGTTAACCGCTGCTTGAAGATTAATGGTTAAGTGACCATGAAGTGAGGGGACAATGAGATTAGCACTTGATTTGGGGGCATCTCCCTTCCCTTCTCTCTCCACATCCCGTCTGTGGCTGGGCACTGTTTGCTGAGGTCTCTCAGCCATCTGCTCTTTCATTATGCAGTTGAGGAGCAGGGGCTATTGCACACCTTTTGTAACCGTACTGCCATTTTTCAGCACCTCAGTGGGTGCACTGATGGAGCTGGCTTTGAGGATGCCCACGTCCTTTTTCTCTTTTCCTTCCCACCTCCTTTACCCCTGGTTTGCCTTTTCCTTAGTTGTGTTTCTACAGGTTTTTGTGGGACTGCACAGCAAATAACATCAGTGAAATGAGGCGGTTAGAAAAAAAAAAAATCCTCATTTGTATGAGCAAAAGTAGAGAGGACAACAGTGATGCAAGGGGAAAAGCAGGGGACAGGAAACTGGCCTGACCATCAAAGGGGGATTGTCTTACAAGTACTTTCTGTATTACCCAAACTGACTCTACGTGCTTGGCCCTGGATCACAGATTCACTGTAAATATTACCCATCCACTGTAAGTATATGGAGTTGTACGTGGACATGATTCCCGCCTCAGCTTTGCCAGTAATCAGCTTGCCTTCCTCTGAAGGTGAATGGAGACTCCTCTTGTGAAAATGTGTGGTCCTGCTGGAGGTGGGTGGGGAAAGGTTAAGCCTGTGCTTCCCTCCTATGCACCAGCTGCTCCTGGAGATGGAGTGCTTGTTTATACCTTAGCTATTCACAAATCCTCTCTGAGCTGCTCCTCAGGTAAAGCCTATTCATGCTGTCCTCAAGAAAAGATGTCAGCTTAGTCGTGCTGTGGTTTTCAAAGAAATCTAAGTGATTTGGGCACCCAGTTTATTTGAAATTAAAAGTACATGTCCAAATTTAGATGGCTTTGAAAACTCCCAGCTGGAGTCTGCTTAGTGGTAGAAAAGGAACAGACTGATAAAGCAACCTTGGCCACAACACTGAAAAATGACTCAGTGCTATAATTCAACTTGCAGCCTCCATTACATTTAGCAGTATTTATTCATTACTTGTCCTAAAATCTTTTTTTTTTCTTCCTTCCACTTTTTTATCAGGGACAGATTTGTTTCAGATCTAGTGGAGAGAACATTTCTTTCAAGGACATTCTGGAGGAGTTGTTTGTACAAGGCTGATCAAAAATTGCAAAACTGAATAAAAAAAAAAGACAAAATTATGTACTGAAATATGGAAAATAATAATGGCAAATTTTTCACAATAACAAATAAAACAAGAAATAAGACATGTAAGCATTTACTCAAAGAATTGTTTCATTAATGCACAGTGTGCTTTTCAACACTGGGGGCTAATTTATTCTGAATCACAATAGCTGAGAAGTGGCAGTCTTTGCCATAAGTGAAAAAGCTGATATTATACATGTTTTAGGTACCTAATTCATATGACTGTCTGGTATGTCCTTAGTGGACGATGTTGTGCAGTATGGAGACAGATGAACTAGTTCCAGATGCACAAGTCTTGCTATCAGAAGTGTGGTGGTTGGAGATCCATGCAGCTGCATTTGTTCTAGTTTTCACTTTTCAATCATCTGCAATGCAGACGTGCTTTATGAATCATGGAACAAAATGTTCTACCTCCTCACTTCCAGCTTACGTTATCAGAGAAAAACTTTACAAATTTTCTGTGAACAGTGTTCATGCCATTTGTTAACAAATTTCTGGCGCTTTACTCAAGCAAACAACTTTCAGTTGGAAAACCAAACCCTAGAAGATGAGTTTTTCAAAAATAAAGCAATGCCAAACAGTATATTAGGCCAATATTGCATTACACTCTCTGTGCCAACCAAAGCCATTGAGAATGTAAATGTACTGTCATAGTCTAAATCTTCCCATCGTCTAGTCGAATTTCTGTGTTTTTTTCTAAAGGCCGTCTTACAATTTTAAAAGCATCTGAGCAACAACTTCACAAAAATATTTAACAGTGTATCATTCTTCAACTTAAAATTTTCTTGTAGGTTGCACATTTTTGTTAGACTTAATTGTGTAGGAGGCTGTAAATTTCATATGGGTGCATTTGATTTAATTAGTTGCCTTGATGTATGTACTTCTGTCTGCTCTGGATGTCAGGCTAGAGTGTTAGCTGGCCTAAACAGTAATCTATTCCATCCAAAGAGAGTACTTGAATTTGCATCCTCTGAGGAAAGGGAGCTC
Source organism: Tringa tobata (assembly GCA_033628505.1). Lineage (NCBI taxonomy): Eukaryota > Metazoa > Chordata > Aves > Charadriiformes > Scolopacidae > Tringa > Tringa tobata. Next base: position 5,094,730 of record JAHREE010000378.1, read on the forward strand.
TGTCTGCATCAGCAGACATCTATATAGAAACCCAAAACCCAAATTCAAACACTGGTGCAAACTCACGTATGAAAAGAAATCAGTTTATAGTCTGAGTATCTTCACTTAACCATGTTGTTGCTGAATTCATGCTTCTTGTAATCTACCCCAGGCTAAAAATGAAAGCCATTTTATGGCAACTATAAATCCAGCTGTCAGCCCTTTAAGATCTGTTTTCTTCATTTCTTTTTGCTTTTCTATGATTTCCTGAAACCTCCTGAAACCCTTTTTTTTTGCTGTACCCTTGGTCTTCTTTTACATTTTCCACGGTGCTTATAAAGAGAGGTTAAATAATCTATATGCAAATTTAAGCATCAGAATGAGACTTTTTAAAAGTAATTCTATCCTCACACATTACCAGAAGAAAAATTGCAAGAATTTACTTAGGTACCTAGTGAAATATGTTATTTTTAAAATTTGGCTCTCTTTGAAGCCGCCTTTTGACAAGTGTTTGGGTATGAATTGCTGTGGTATCCACCAGAACATCATGCAGCATGCTTACTGGTAGTATAGAAGTACTGAACGCAGCATCGGGTTTACTGTGTAGTAGATCACTGAACATGCCCAGACTGACCCTACAGATTGTATAAAAGGGATATGTTGCATTTGTCCACCCACTCTGCATAGCAGACTGAAGAATGTCGTCTATTGCACGGGCTCAGGCTGCCACCCGGGCAAGCACCTGCACCCACCCTGCCCTGCTGGGGTGCTCTGGGTGCAGCTTTGGGTTCCGGTTTTGCAATAAAGAGAACCCATCAAGTTCTGCCTTGAGCTTGTCTCCAAGATCCTTCACCTAAAGACTAAAGAAGAGCCATGTCTCAATTCTTAATTTTATTTCCCCTTTGCTGCAACAGTAGCCGACTTTGTTCTGCTCAGGGTACGTGAGAAGCTCAGTTGAGGCTAACTGGGCGAGGGATTAGTAAGTTTTAGAGCTATTATGTCAGTGAATTTTTATGAAATTTCTGTGTCAGACGGAAACCCTTTGACAGGACCATTTAGAGAATATGATGTGATGCCCTTACACATATATACTCTTTCTTTCATTCACCAAACTATTAACTTTCACTTACTAAAAGAAAAGTTACAGTCTAGAAATGGTATGAAGAAAACTCATATGGACCTTTAAAAACAACCCCTGCAATAAATGAATGCCCTTGCACTGGCTTTGCAATTATTCATGTTCCAGTAGGAAAGCTAATACTCCAAACTGTTACCTATGCCATAGGACTTGTCGTTGGGAGATTTCTTTTGACTTTGCACCTTCTCATCTTGAGCTAATGCTGTCATTGTCAGTATACTAGCAACTAACAACAGTTTCTTGAAGGCATTTTTTGATGATTGTCTACAAAAATTACAACTGTACATCCTCATCGTTCAGACTTCTGCATCATGAGAGATCAGCAAGTTCAACAATGTTGAAATGATATTCTGCAAAGCTGCAGAGCTGAGGGTGATTTACAAGCCTATTAGAAATATGAAGCAAGATGAATATTTTCCTGTAGTCAGTAAGCAAATTACTCTTCCTTTCATGTCTGTTCCATTTGATCTTCACAATATTTACATTTACACTATTTACAATAATATTTAGTATATGCTTCTGATTCACGTGAAGATCATGAAGATGTAAATTTTATGCAGTTATGTGTTGTTAATGCATTTGGTTATGGCAATGTCTTGGTTTTCGTAGGTGCAATCGAGGCTGAGTCTGTAGGGTCTATAGGCAGCAGTGCTAGTGGTCACTTTTTTTTAATGCTCACACATGAGCACAATGGAATTTTCTTACTCCTCTTTGCATATAGGCAAATATGTATTAGAAGACATGAAAGTACCTATTTATGCCTTGTTTGATCAGATTGTTTGGCCTAATAATTTAGACCTGAAGGTTATTTTTTAATAAACACTCAATTAGGTGTCCTGGAAGCAGAGTGAGGACTTTCTCACTTGAACTAAGCATTATTATTTTCTGTGTGAGAGCTCCCTACATTTCTGTGCATGCTGTCACAGACAGTGTTTTTTTCAATATGTTTCCCAGAAGATGGATCACTTAGAGTGTTCAGCGACGTCAACCTGGTTGTCACTGTACAATGACACATGGTATTCTCCGGGGTCCGCTCTGGCTACTGCTGGTGTGTGAAGCTCCAGTTGGCATGGCAGAGGCTTCCCTAATTGCTTACAGGTGCTGTGCGAAGCCGTCCTCTCTACTGCCTGTCAAAATTGAGCTATTCACAGCTGACACATTCTTCCTGGGCCTCTGGCTGAATTTTCCTTTTTTCTGTTTTTTTTTTGTTGAGTTGGTTTTTTGTTTGTTTGTTTGTTTTTGTTTATTTGTTTTTCGTTGTAGTGGGCACTTTTATCTCACTTATAGCCCATATATGTATGTACTATTTTCTAGATAAGACCTCAAAGAAGAAAAAGGCAGGTACTTTGAGCTGGAGCCTGATCTATTTATGAATGCTGCTTCTATCATGTGCAAGAACAGGAAGCAGATATCCTACAGCATGCCAGTGTAGCATATTTCTCTGTTTATGACAAATTACATTTCATACAAATGTTGAAATATTCCTTGGGGGCAAAAATTATTATAACACTTGCTATGCAGAACCTTTAAACTTCTGGTTCACTACGTGAGTAAACTTAATGTTTTAGTGGAACTGTTCTGCTTGTTTATTTCTTTTACAGTCAATAACTAACTTCTTGTCTTGGAATGACTGAATGATAGGGTGGCAGCTGAAATTCTGTGTAGATAAATATGAAGTGATACTTTTAAGGAAAACATCTTAATTTTATGTTAATAGTATCAGGAACTCAATGAATATTTATATTCAGGAATTATATTTTGGGACTACAAAATTTGTACAGGGGCATGAACTCATTACTCAATAAGAATTAACTCCCTTGCATTCCCAAGATATGCTACAAATGAGAAAAAAAATATAAACCAGAAAATGTAATTTTACTAGTGTATAAATTCATGTTTGAATCTTGAACAAAGTGTGCGATTCTAATCTTGCTAACTTAGAAAGATGTCATAGAATAGGAAAACACTTAGACAGGAGCAATAAGGATGAACAAGTTATAGAGTACTATGCATATGTGGCAAACAGACAAGGGCATTTTTGAAATGGCAAAAAACAGAGGGCTATAGATTCATAACTGACAAGGAGAAGGTGGTTAGGGAACAAGTGGAAATTAGTTACTGGCCTAAGGATACCTATGGTTTGAACTAATACAACTGTTCTTTTCAAATAACAGAAGGTCTTAGTAATGATACAGAAAAGATATATAGTTTGCTTAGAATCTTCTGTTTACATACACCAATGAATGTGAGCTATGTTCAAACTGACACAGTTTGGAGATTTGTGTAAAATTTAATTTTAGTGAAGCCTCTTGAAACTGCTGCAAAATTCTTCACAGACAGAAAATTCTTTTTTGGAGCATCAATAGAAAAAAAGTTTGCAGTTTCTTTACCTTCTTCGTGGGTTACATATTGACCTCTCAATTAATGAAATTTTGCCATATAATTTGATATTACCTTGATTTCTCCTTTGGGTTGCTTCAAACTCTGATACGAGGATCTTCAGCTATGAACCTGTAATTGAACATTGACCTAGATGTGGAACAGTTCTTTCCCCACATTGTTCCTGGTGATAATTAATCAGCATGATATGACGCCTCCATTTCTGCCTCTAATATGCTAAGTACTGAGGAGGAGGGGAAAAGGAAGGAGCTAGAGGCTAGGGAGAAACTGTTCTTCATTTACTTGCTATAATGAATAAAAAATATGCAAGCAATGTCTAATCCCAAATATTAGCAGTCAAAGTGCAATCTGTCCATCTAAGACAGGTATGAGGATAGGCATTTTTGAATTCTAGTTAAAGCTTTGAATCACACTTACCCAAGCAGGCCTCAAAGACAGTTGTCTTTAAAAGCTCAGTGCTGTATAAATGTGCAAGAGTAATGGTTTTCTAGAAAAGGTGCCAATTATTAAGTGGGTTCTATTTCAAAATAATTTTTAAAAAGACTTTTTGAGTTATGATAGAATTTAACAGAAATAATAAAATCAACTCCCTGTATTTTTTCACCAGTAACAGGCTTGCTTTTTTTTGGTTTGTTTTTTTGTTGGTTTTTTTTTTTAAGTTGCAAATAAATTAGATCTACTAACTCTACTGCCTACTGCTAAATCAGCCTGGAAGGACAGGAGTGAGTGATCAGGATTCACTACTGTACTTATCCTAGTACTACACTAGTTGCAATTGATTGCAGCCAGACATCACAAGCTCAAACACTGTTCAGTAGTGAATTAACAGGGACTAATTTTTGTGAGACCCCAGCTGACCACAAGGGCCACCTTAGACATTGACATATTTTCTTACCCATTTTATCTGTGACATCTTATGCATGGTGGTGCAGCCTTCTCTTATTTTCTTCTTTCTGCTCTTTTGTTGTTGTTATTTAATCAACCACATTCCCCCAAGACATCCTTTCCCCATGCCACAAATATGCAGCTTCTCAGGGCTAAATTAGCCACAGGAGAAAGATTCTTGTCCACAGCAGAAATAATAAATTAATAAAAATGAGATAATTAAATTTTAGATGAGGGTAACATAGTTCAGGGAATTTGAAGAATTTTTTCATTATGTTTACTATTTACATGAAACATTTGCCTTTCATTTCACATGTACTTAATTTTCTGTCCCATAAAAAGAGGACAGTGAAGCAGAATTAAGAATAGTTTCCACATTTTTTTCAACTTTTTAAAAAGTGTTATCATTTTTGTGTGTGTGTCTACATCAATGAATTAAATATTTCCATAGAATACAAAATAAAAGGTAATATTCAGTCAGCATGAGGAATAATCTTTCAGTAAAACAATTGCACTCAACTAATTTACATAAAGATAAAAGAGCACTATTTCTGAATTAAGGAGCAGGAAATATTTTTACCTTTGAAAATCTAATTAAATCATGTTACCTCAAGTCTCAGCTACATCGCTTGATATATCAAATATTTCTAAAAAGTATTAAAGCTCCACAAAAGTGTCTTAAATGTGGAATGTAACAATCCTCCCTGTATATATTTTGATACGAATAGGGAGGAGACAGCTACAACAATGAAGAAACACCGATATTAAAATACCACTACTCCTAGGAGAAGTAATATGTGTGGACAAAGGGAAAAGCCTATGCAAAGGCACTCCTTCTTTCGGGTGCAGCAAAGGCCAGATGACCGTTGAGCACCTTTCCAGAGTTGCCCAGCCTGGCAGGGTGATAATGCAGCTGTTACATCCCACACTTCTGCAGCCATAGCGTGCAACTTCTACCTTGGTGTGTTCTCGGACATTTTCCAGTGGAAACATAACCCACTTTGGGTAGATTTGAGCCCCTTCCTGATAGGCTTGTGTTTTTATCCTTCCTTGATGTAGCTCTGTAGTCGGGAGGCATCACTTCTTTCTGTACCTTACAGCGTGCTGTAAGGAATGGCAGTGTTCCCTAAAAAGGATGGCTAGAAACTGATTCAAAGTCTCCATGGCCCCAGAATTTCTTGGTTTGGATATTGGCAGCAAGGCAAAGCTGGCCTCTAGGAAGTAGGTTTTCTTCTGAGTGCAGCAGGACTGAAAATAAAAGCCCTTTATTTTTGTAGATTTCATATGAAGCAGGCATGCTATTTTTTCCCATCTTTTATTTAAAAAGATGGTATATTAATTAGAAGGGTTGATTGAAGATGTCTACAGTAAACATTTTTGTTCAAATACTAGTTTTCATATAAAACTCAGAGCCATTTACCTCTATTTACTTTAAGAAAAATTTCCAGAATGAAACTGTAAGATTATTTTATTCCACTTTTGGGAAAAATACTGTGTGGTTTTTTTTGTATAATACTTCCTCATTCCAACGTTGACTGTTACAAATAGGTAGGTAGGTAGAGAAACAGTTCTCTGAAATGAGTGAGCATTAGAAGTGACTGTCATTTCAAAGACATTCTCTCTATATATTACTAGCCATGAAATCCAAAAATAAGCTTTAATCTCTTTCTCTGATTTTCCTATAGACTACTAAGCAGCCAACATGTTGTCAAAGCTTCAAAAACTGGCTCTCTGGCATGCCAGTAAAGAAGAAAGTAAACCTCTGAATATTGAGCTGACACTTTCATCAAATACTTGTTTATGGTAATGTTCAGATAAACAATCTCTTCTAAAAACTCATCATCTTTCATCTTCGGACTACCATGGAGCTCATTATATACAAATTCTATTGAACTGCATGGATAAGAAAAAAATTATAGTGCACATTTTTAATGTGAACTCCCAGTTACCTTTCTGCTATTGCTCTCAGCTTGTCTGGTACTGAAAAAAAATCCATCTATCAGATCAAGTGATATTCTCCTTTGTAACAAAAGGATTGGGCTTGCTGTTGTTTTATAAACCATGCAGTGTATAAGCTGTTTCATGGACCTTTTTTGGAGGGGAAAGGAATACTGGGCGTTTTGGGAACTTCAGTGAGCTCTTTCTAAAATCTTTCTTCAGTGAGCTGTTGCTAGCACTTCACTCTGGTGTGTTTTTAACACCATTTATACAGTTACACATGCTAAAGTAGAAGAAAGACCATGAGAAATATCAGAAAATATCATTTAATAAGCTTTGACTAATACATGAAATGTATGAGATCTAGACATGAAAAAAGCATTTAATTTTTGGAGCCAATGTTTATAACTCTTGGTAGATTTCTAATCACCTGAATGAGACATAAGGAATAACAGAAGAAATTAATTTTTAAAAATATGTCTTCTTCTCCCACATCTGACTTTAATCTTTCTTTGTTTCTGATACCGGTGTATCAGAATTCAGTGAAATTCAGTGAAACCTATTTAAGTGTGTCAGTGAATTACATGCCATTACAACTAATCCAAAAACACTGGTATCAGAAACAAAAAAGTCAGATGTGGGAGAAGAAGACATATTTTATATAGTTATTTGTTGTAGAATTCATGAATTTGCATATGAAATATTCAATTTATTAGTGAATATTTATCTCAGCCTCAGCTGCAGAATTTATTGGTCAATGTCTGGTTCTTCAGTTTGAAGGATGACACACAGGCTTTAGCTAAATATATATATTAAGTTTCTGAGTGTTCAGTAGTATTGACAAAGCCATTTGGATGGCAAGAAATCCATTAGAGCATGACAAACAGAAATGCCTGGATGCCAAAAATGAATGAAAGGAGCACGTGAGATGAGAAAATTCCTCAGCATTTCTCAGACAGTGCCTTATTTAATGCTAGTAATATTAAGGCATAAAATGATAGTAGGACTAAAGCTTATTTTGTGAAGAAAATGGCAACAATGCTGTATGGGTCATCTGCTCAATTTTGTTGGTTTAGAACAACAGTAAGAAGTCCAGTCTTTAATGCACAGATTTTGTTTCACTCTCTCTGTCTTCTAAATTTATATGTGCATTTTAGAGATAGAGGAAATACTGAAGTATTGCTTATAAATCTCTGGACTTGAGCCTTGGAGGCACTTTATCCTTCGTACTGAAAATATATAGACTCAGTGAAACACCTGATAAGCAGCTGTCAGTGCTCCTGTCCTCTTATGAACTTGTTCAGCTCATCTACCCATTAGTGCTGTCCAAGTCTCAACCTCCATTATTGAAAACTTTGAAAGTTTCTCATTACAGGTACTGTTCATTTTCTGGTCTTCCAACTCACTGTAAGCTTAATGAATTTATTATTAGCTGGTGAATAAAGTCCTGAATGACACACCTTTCTTATATCAGCTGGCCCACAACCACCAAATAACACTCATGTGCTTAGAACAAGAAGGTTATCATTCAGATAGAAAAATCAGATTCCCAGAAGTAAAGAAATGCCAGATTTACTATTTTACATCCAAATCTACCTCCCTTTACTGGCCATCTGTTTCAGTTGTCGTGCAAAACCAAGCTGAGTCCAGCTTGCACAGTGAAGAAAAAGAACTTCACTTGCCACTACTTTAACATAATTTGCTCAGATTTGTGTGGTTTTTCTAAGGGAAATAAGTAATCACTCATTATAATGTTAAGCACCATTAAGAATAACTGCTTTGTAGGTCTAGAGCTTGCTGTGACTCCTGAAACCTCAACAAGTACCCACTTAGCACTTGAACTATGGGATGGACCTCATAGCCATGTCAACTTCTGGTCTTTTTTCTCCCACAGCAGGTTCTGCAGCTATTGTAAGTACAAAGTCTCAGCCGTTTGGAGTGGTTGTTTCCAGTGACCTTATCTTGGCAAAGCCTTCCAAGAAGCACAAGCTAAAAAACGAA